>JANHFX010011831.1:8801-27925 GCA_027560015.1 Chloroceryle amazona | reverse complement strand
GGCGTCTTTAACCGCAGGAGGAAGACTCCGCGCGTCTGAGCGCAGCCTTCGCCTCGGTGGCGAACCTGCTGAACCAAGCCGCCAGGGAATGCCAGGTGAGGTGCTGCCCCAGCCCCGAGCACGGGGGGTGTTTGTGACGCGCCCGGCGGGGGCCTCATTGCGCTCCTGTTGCTAGAAGTGCAGCAAGAGACCTGGGCTTTGCTCCTGGCACGGCCCGAGCCTGGGCTGCCGGCCTGGGTGGAAAAATGTGGGGCATTTGCCAGCGGGTGGGAGGTTGCTCGGTAGGTGACAGACGTGTGCCACAGGCAGCACCAAGACACCCGGACAGAATTTAGCAGAGGGTTTCTCCTCTTCTGAGGGGAAAGGCAAGAGGGTTGGAGAGGAAGAAATGCCAGGGGACATCACAGGCTACACGGGGTCAGTCGCCACCCCGGCTGAGGCCTTGTCACTGTGTATAGAGTTGTTTCCCAGGCTGCAGGGACCTTTGGCGCTCTGATGTGAGGTGACTCTACTCCCGAGTAACCCTTTGTTTTCATCATGGCAACGTGAACTGCTCAGGCTGGCTGACAGAGGCTGTGTCTCGAGGGTGCCAGAAGCAAAGGACACTTTGAATCTCCATCAGAGGTCACTTTGTGACCTCAGCTTAGAGTTAACCTCCCCAGTACTGCTTAAGCAAACTCCCTCTGGGCTGTTGCTGCTGGATGAGGAGCGTGGGCTCGGCTGCCAGCAGCACCTTGTCTGTCGCTGTGGTACGCGGATGCTGGGAGGGGTGAGGTAAGGTGCACAGGGGCACAGCTCTGCTGCTGGCACCTTGGCTCTGCCTGCTGAGGCTCACTTCTCTTCTGGGGGTCCCAGGGACCGGGACCCCCTCAGTGCCAGCTCCTTCTCACTACCACAGCCCTGAAGCTCAACCGCTGCGCCAGTCTCTGGCAACTCCATCCCAGTCTAGGTCCCCACTGCCCTTTGGGATCTGTTACCATAATGTATCAGGGAGCACATTGTCAGCAAAGTTAATATTCAATTAAATTAGAGATAACAGGAGTTCTACACAGCAAATGATGAGCTATTAAGCACCTCCTTTATTCTCTCAGAGCACTACATACACAGTAGCCACTTAATCCCGAAACAACTCTGGTAGAACAGAGTTTTGTACAAGATGAAAGAAAAATGAAACTCATCTACAGCCTGTGAGGAGTACCAGAGCTGGAACAAGCCCTGGATGACTTACCCCCTAATGCAGCAGCCAAGCCAGTGCTGCTTCAGTCACCTGTAGAAGAGAGTCATAAGTGAGGGGAAAGGGGATTCTCAGACCCACAAGTTCTTGGGTAAAGTTTACAAAGTGCAAATAAAAACCTACAGCTGAACATATAACGACCTAGGCACCTGACTGCAAATGATTACAGTCATGATTGGAGTTGTTCACAGTTACTAAGGGACCAAAGTTTACCTGCATTTCTTACCAACAGTTTAATTTCTTTGCTCTCTGACATCACGTATAAGAATGCAGCTCACCTGCTGTGATAGATGTGCTGTGAGGTGTTGTGCAAGAGGTCAAGAGTAATTGATGTGTTTTGGGACATAGTTCCACCCTAAACCACGACATAAGCAACTGAATCTTTTGATGAGTGCATAACCTCAAGGAATAAAGCACAGCAGTAGGTCTAGAAATAACAAAAATAAAGGCAATAGCAGCTCTTCAGTTTAGTCTAGACAGAGACAAGGAAAATCAGTGAGATAAAATAGATATTTTGGAACTTGTTGGTCCTGTGATCTAAAAAGTAACCCTGGGAGGAGTTCTCTGGTGACATCAGATGGCAGCAGAGCTGTACTCATACTTGCAGTGGGGAAGATTCAAGTACCTTTGCTGTGAAGCCAGAAAAGGGCTCCTGTGGACTTAGCACAGTTCTCAAAACTGCTATGCTACTGGTACAAGCCTTGAAGACACTTCAGCTTCTTCAGTATGAAGACGCTCTGCCCTTCAAGCCCTGCAGAACCAGCCTCCCCTGGCTAGGTTGCAAAGCACCTAGCTTGTATATACATCCTGCTAAGGACCCATAAACTATGCCTTCTTTCACCAGATCTCTTCTGGAAGAGCTTGATCAGGTAGATCTTTTCAGAGCATTCCTTCTGCTGTTTTCACAAATTCAGTTCTGGGGATGTCCCCGCGCAGTGTGTCAGGAGACAAGCATCCAAAATCAGGGCTGACAGCTTTGTACCAGAAGGCACATGTCCTGGGGACATCCAGGAATTGTTTTCGTCCTCGCATGAGAACAAACCAGCCAATTAATAGAGAAGGTCAGTAGCTGTGCAGTTCCACTTTGACTTGTAAATCTGCAGTAGCTGTGAGCATGGCTTTGATGCTTCTCCACATAATATTTTCTGTTTCTCTCGCTGTCCAGAAGTACTATAGCTTCACGGCAGCCTGTAGGTGCAAAGAGCATGAAATCAAACACATCTGCAGATACCACGGCAGGCAAGCAGGGGAAGGAGAGAGAGAGTCCTCTGAAGAAGAGGTAAGTAGGTGGATTTGATCAAAGGTTATTCCTTCCCTTGCCCTGGGACAATTGCTAGCCATCTAGTGTCTGTGACAGTCACATTAATCTATGTGGTTTGACATCGTGCACCTATGAACACATGGACCGATTTTGAGTCTTCTGTCATGGGAGGGGAGGCAGAGTAACTTGTACTGGCACCAGTGTCCTATCTGTCCTGTGCAGAGAGGAAAATTTTATGGACATAAAAGCATTCCCTCTCTCAGGGGCTGAATGTGCCTTTTGTATTCTATCATTAGAAAACTTATCTTTTTCTTTCCAGAGGACCGAAGCCTCTGTAGCACCCAGCCAAGCTCAAACTTGCCAGCAACATGTAAGTTTATAGAATACTTTGGTTTTAAATTGAGGTATAGCATTTCTTTATGACTTTGCATCAAGGTAGTTAATGTGTGATCAGGTGTGGATGCTTTGTGATGCCACAGAAGGTGACCCAGTCGTGCATTCGCAATCCTACTGTAGGGCTGGGTGGGCAGGCGAATGGGCCTACAGAGACTTGCACAGTTATTTATAAACCAGACTATGGCACTCTGGCACAAAACCAGTTAAGAGTTGAACTGGTTCAGAATGTTAAACATTGTGATTAATCTTTAGGCTCTCGTGAATTCACATCAGCAACAATAATCCAGCAGTTCTCCAGTCTCACCTCATTTGTGCCGCTGACACGTTGCCTGTGCTGAGGGAAGGCATGCGGTGAGGCATGCAGCACTTCCTTAGCCAGTTATGCTTGGCCCTCAGACAGCCTCTCTCAACACTCCTGTTCCTCCAGGAGAAACCTATTTTTATTTCTCAAAGCCTAACACCTCACCAAATCAGTTTGGGGAACTTCTAAGCCACAAAAGATGAGAAACGTGGGATCTGTACCACTGTAAATATATGGATGTTTTCCAGGTGAATGCTCAGAGTGGGGGAGGTTGGCAACTTTCAGTTTGGTAAGGCAGAGATAACAGCACGTTGACTACTTCCACTCATTTTTCATTAGATTAAATACTTGAGTATGGCACTTGCTCTTTTTTGTATGGACAGAAACATATTACAGTGCTGTCTGTATATTCTGAAAAAATCTTGCTATGTTTTTCTGGTTTGTTTTGGTTTTTTTACCTAAATTCAACAGTAATTAAGCTTTTTTTTTTTCCTTCCCATAAGGCCAGACAAGCTTCCAAAGACATCTACATTGAAGTATCTCCTGGCACCTATTCTGTCACAGCAACCTCAGGGGACATGGCACAACAAACTCATGTGGTGAATGTCAACGCAGGACAAAGCATCGATTTAACCTTTGTTCTATGATGTTTGTTGTTTGTTAGCAATCACAAGAACGAAATACAGGGCTGTTTTAATGCATGTGATGAACTATGTATATCTTCCTTATTAGCACTTTATTAGTACCCTCTCTAGGACTCCATTTTTATGGCCTGTGTGTTTGTTTTCTACTTAATGCAATTATGTGCAGCCCACTTTGTACACTGATTTTTATAAATATTTGTACATCGTGTGCCTTAAAATCCAATTATGTGACTGTGTAATTCCAGGTTCTTATGCTTTAAACAATTAAGATACAATCAATGGAATAAAATACATAATTTAGTCTTTGTGGTGACAGCTTCTTTTATATTTTCCTCAGAGAGAACATCCGTGACCACAGAAAGCGTGACCCGTGCAGTAAGAATAGGGATGTGCATCAGCTGCTGGGGCCTGCCACTGATTTTAGAGCAACTGGCTCACAATGCATCTCTCCTATCTGTACTTTTACTATTCTAATAAAGAAATAAAATGCAAATCCAATTCACTCTCTAGGACCCCAGCTCAGGAAGGTGCTTGAATGTGTGTCCGATGTTCAGTATAGGCACAAACTAGTGACACTTCAAGCCCTGTCTCTCTGCAGGCCCTCACCCAGCCTAGGCACCAGTTAGCTGCCTTTCCAGCAGGCAGGAGGGATCCCTGAATTGTCTCCTATTGCCTGCAGGGAAAAAATACTGATCTACTGTGTGCTGCAGCTTATGGCCAAGTTCATACGCTTTAAACAAGAGCAGTCCCACTAACAAGACTCCCCAGATGCTTAACTGTCCCAGAGGATCACATTCCACAGTCAAAACGAGTGACATGACCTCTATATACGTTTATCTGTAATCCTTTTGTAGCTGGTGGCATTAAGATTTCAGCTAATTTTCATGGGAATATAAAATTCAGGGATTTGAATGCTGGATCTCTTAAGCATTTCGTTGTTTGTATCTACAGTAGCAGGTCCTTTACCCCCTGTCTTCTTTCTCTACTGCTTTCATCCTGAAAAAAAATATTTTCATTTGTCAGCTTGTATTCTTTCTCCATTCCTTCTGGCTCTCTCTGAATTTCTCTGACTCAAGAGAACTGTAGACAAACTGGAGGTTTATTAGACCCTTGCTGTGCATCTGTTCAGGCTTTTAATGCTCATACTGCTTTGCTTGACCTCTCCAGAATTGTAAAGTCAAGCCCAAACATTTAGGAACTTTTTTATACTTAACACCTTGGAATACAGAATGAGGATGCTGAAATTCGATGTGGGTGGAAATAGAGTTTCTTAGTTATTAAAATGTATACAGCTATCCATAAAGATGTTCTACAGAGACGGTACCTAACTCACAGCCTGGATTTGCTTACTAAATGCACTACTGATACAGTGAAAGCAGTTTACCTGAAATTCCAGCTCCTGAACTTCATCAGTACGTCCGAGTTCTAGTTTACCACCTCTCTCTCTCCGCTTTGTTGCAAGTGGGCTCTTTGCTGTTCCTCCCGTCTGTCCTCTTCTGACGTCGTCTGTATCGCCAAGTTTGTCATCTCCTATGCAAATCACTTTATGTTTGTCACCTGACTCCATTTTCTTTCTTGCTCTTTTATATCTCTCGTTTCCTGGTGCTGCAAAATCTTCTTCCTGGACAACAGAAAACAAATCCCTTGGACGCCCACTAAAAAAAAAGCATCAGTGTCTTTGCAGCTGCTGCTTTCCTGGCTCTAAGATGGGTTCCTCTGCCTTGCAGAGCTTTAACAATGGTATCGTTTCTGTGCCAGTATGAACGTTACTGCTGAATCACAGAAGTCTACAATAAGACCAAAGGATTTTCAGAAGCTTTGACCGCAAACTTTGCTCCTTTAGAAGTCAGGAGGATTTTTGATGACTACAGTGGGAGGACATTAGCCCCATAGAGAGCACCTCCAGGAAGCCTCCTCTCTTGCTTGTTTGTTGCAAGTTACTTCTGATGCAGTCTGCACTACGTGATAAAACTGCTCCAGCTATCTCAAGGAGTAGCAATGTATTTTCTGGGTTGGAAAACACCACAGGCTACTTTACAGGAATAAAAGTGTGTCGGACTATACTCTGTATTACCACACTGCATCCACTGCTGTGACTCATGCTCCTGGTTTGGGGCTAGAATGCAACCACTCTGGTTTCTTTTTAGTTTTACCAAAAGGCAAAGCATGTCCCTTCTGTGCACAGCTGTGACACTTGCCGATACAGAGCAAGTCTGTCTGGAGCTCCACACTGGCCTAAAAATAAAATCCCAGGAAATCAATGACAAAGGTGTATGGTTATGAATATTTAAATAATAAAGTAGCAACCATACAGTTAATAGGTTGGTAGGCATCTGCTTAAAATTAATGCATATAATTGTGAGAAACAAGATGTATTTCAGTGTATGCTGTGCTCGCTAAGAACAGAGTCAGTAACAGACTCATCTGCTCCTGAAGAAAATCAGAGGAGTTTAGCACATTCCAAGTTTTACTCTGCAGTCAGCTCAGTAGCAAGAGCATGCAGGTACAGAGGAGATATTTCTGATGTATAGCTCATTAATTGTATCCCTCATGCTATCGTGCAGAGCAGTGCTCCTGCTCATCCTGCCATTCACTTTCCTCTTCCTCCTGCAAGCCTTTTTCTTCCTCTTTTCTGTGCTTGCTTTATCTGACATTCATGTTCAGATTTTTTTTTTTTCTCTCCAAGTTTTTCTAAAGCAGGAGAGGACCACGGCCAACAGAAACTATGCCTAAAAACCAGGGTGTTGTCCTTGTTCCTAGCTGTGACACAGTTTGCTGCCCCATATCCCCTAACTTCAGGACAGGGATCTGCTGTTTAAACTGCTTGCAGCATGCAGAGAAGATACTCCACACAGACTGTTCACTAAAAAAAAATACCTGCTTTTATCTTCCAGACCTGGAGATCATGCCTATCAGAGCTTGATGGGCATTGCCCAGCACCTTGCCAGACTGAATCTTTTCTTGTGCTTTACTGCTGCTGACAGTTACATCTGTTCACGTCCAGGGCCACTCATGTAGGTCCCTACTATTCAGGACTTCACTGGGTTGATGTCAACGGGCATTTGGCAGGGTTTGGATTGAAATCTGCATTATGAAATGCTCACACTGTTACTGGCCTAATCTTTGCCATTTTACCAATAAACTTCAGCCCTTCCTTAGAGTTTTTTGGAATTTTGTTTTGTTATAATTAGTGGAGAAGTTTCCTGCCTGTCACAAAACTGGCGGGTGACCTTAGCAAGCAGTTAAGTTAGAAACGAGTCTGTTTCCAGCCAACTTCCAGACGATTAACAAGAACATGCCTTCCGTTTGCACAAACTGTGTACTTACATCACTACAGCATTAATACAGATTAGCTTACCTTCCACGACAGCTTGAAATCCTGGTCTCTCAAGATTTCTTTCTTTGCGAGCTGCCCTCCAGGAAACTGCTCGATAGTTTCAAACGTTGCACTGCGATCAGTCGAGGGAACAAGGGACACGTCCCCAGCAGGAATGGCTTTGGATTCCAGCTTACCCTTTGTACACGTGCTGCCGAGTCCTGGGAAGGAGTAAAATGGTGTCTAAGAGTGAAACCAGGACTGAAGTGGAGAAACATTCATTTCAGAAGAGAGGAAAATGCACTTTAAGCCTGAAAGAAATTCTTTGGGGTTATTCTGGGTGCACTAGCTACAAAGATTAATGGAGATGTTAGGATCATAAACAGCGTAGGAGAACGATGGGGAACAAACTCAGAGAGGGCTATCTACGCTTCCAAGGAAACTTCATTGTTCTGGTAGTTTTCCATTGGATGAGTTACAAAAAGATGAGCTAGCATGCAAGATAGTCAGCAGAAATGTTGGGGAGGGGGGAGTATTATAGCAGACATACATGAATTTATAGTATTTATACCAATAAACTACAGGCTAAATGACTGCCCAGATGAAAGGGGCCCAGAACAGCCTCCTTGAGGGCATGTTAGAAAGTACCTGAATTACTGGAGTGGGACTTGTGGTGGCTTCTTTTCCAGTATTTCCACTCTGGTCTTGCAGAATCCTTTAGCCTGGGCTTCTCAAGACGGCCAGAGCCTGCGTTACCAGCACTGCCCACCACGGTACTCTTAGTGGGGAATGGCTCCCGCTCCCACTCTGAATCAGAAGTGGGGGAAGATGCTGCCACAGCTGCTCTTTCATCTTGGTTTGGGCCTTCCAGTTCTAGAAGTAATGGAGAGACCTCGCTGCTGGACTCTGCAGCTTCAGTTTTGCTCTGAAAGACCAGAGACCTGGACGGAAGAGACCACCAGGCATCAGAATGGGGATGGCAGCAGCAGATGCACCTTACATATGCTGATGAACAGCATATACCATCCCAGTGAGAGTGGAGATGTGGCCAGCAGGGTGAGCAGAGCAAGCAGTGCTTGGCAAGGCCATGTACAGCACAAACAGGAATCGGGGCTGGTTTAAGACTGCAGCAGAAGATGCAAGACTCAGTGTCCAGACTTCCCCTGGGCTTCACCCTGCTAGTGAAGGGCATGTGGATCATCTCTATAATCCTCTCCCACAGGCTAGAAGAGATCCACAGAGCCACACCAAGTGGGAGTTTCACCTTCTTGCCATTCCAGAACTGGACCAGGAGTTCTTCATCTTCTGAGGCTGTTGAGAGAGAAGGGAAGCAGCCATAAGCAGCTGGCCTGCCTGGGCAGTGCACAGACACAGAGCAGGCTTTGCAGCTTCATGCACTTTCTACTATCAAGCAGTAGGATCAACGATCAGCCCTCTCTGTAACACCTCACCACCATGGCATGGCGCAGAGCAGGCAGCTAGGGCACTGATGGTGTGACAACAGGCCTGGCAGCATCTTTCCTCCCAATCTGTCATCAGATGAACAAGAAAATGTTGACCGAGTAACTTTGGTTACTGCCAAAGTTATCAAAATACTATTTTCAGAGCAGTCAGTGAAGCTTGACTGTCAGACATGGGAAAAATGAATGAGCTGTTGAAATCTCCTATGTTGGAGTGATAAAATCACCCCCAGATGTACATTTCAGTACAAATGTGACCACTCAAGCATGGATGGATGCCTCCCGAGAGCTGCCTCACTTGTACTCCTCATGAAAAGGCCACTGTCCTTCCCATGGCTGACACAGCCTTGCCCAAGCAGACGGGAAATAGCACATCCACAGACAGGGAAGATGACATTTTTATGGGTCAGCTTCCTTAGGGGCAGACTGCTGAGGTTATATATACACAGAAATCCACCAGCAAGGCCCATCAGCTCCTGCAAGCTTTAAGCAACGCTAAACTGTAGCCTGTGCTCTCCTGTTTCTCTGGCAGTAGCACCATGACAAGCTTATCCTGACAGGCTCACTCATGCTCCAGAGGAAGAAGAGGGCAGCATCTTTCTCACCTCGTAAGGGGTCCCTTGTCTCGATGCCCGTGAGGATGGTTCCTGGGCCATACCTGGCCATATCTGGCTCCCAGGGTGCCAGCACTTTGTCTCCAGGGAGCAAGGAGTGCTTCATCCCGTTCACATATTCCAGGATGTCATCCTTTGCTGTTTTTTGCACACACACCGGATGCCTTCCACGTGACACAAGTGGTTTGTCCAACTCTACCAGGAACCGGCCTCTTTCACTCTGTTACCAGCAACAAAATAAGAGTTCCTCTGAAAAACAGTCTGTAAAGTGTCAGGCCACATAACCTTCACCAGGAGACCATTCTGTGGCTAGGTCAAAACACCAGGCAAGCCTGAACGGTAACTAAAGAGTGTGCGGTGCTAGACCGACATTGAGACAGACAGAAAAACCTCCACAAGGCTCACCAGAAAGTGGTGAAGTAGAGCAATACGTAGAGATTCTCTGCCACTAGGACCTGTATCTTTTTTTCCCCCCCAACAGAAAAAGAGAGACAGCACAATTGGATTTCACAAACCATGCCGTGTGCACCCGATAACATGGGACACTGAAGCCATTCAGAGCTGTTCTTCAGTCATGCTTAAATCCTTCCTCATTACATACAAGATTAACTCTGCTTCATGGGGGGGGAGACACAGGACACAAATTATTTTCTTTTAAATTAAGGCCTGTCAAGAGGCTTTCCATCAACAATGAAATAAGGTACCTCCCTGCTCTTCAGAAAGAATAGGCTCTTTTTTCTGTGAAGTTTGAAGTGCTAACAAACTAATGAATTAAAGCTTTCACTAACATTTCTGAGAAGACACCGAGCCATTGGTCTATAGCTGACTCAAGCTGGAAGTGTGTACATAAAACACGAAGGCTTTTCCTCTGCTATTGATGGTTATATGTCTACACACAACAGTACTCAGCACTCACGCTGAGCCTGGCTCAGTGCCCAGCAGAAGCAGACAGCCTGCTCTTGCAAGGTGCACAACAACGCTGCTCTCACCAGGAACCACAAGTCTGGGGGACCCCCATCTCCTGCACAAGATCAGGTACCCCGCAATATGCCTGTTCCCTCCCAGAAATGGAGTCAGTAAGGGAGGCTGAGCAGAGCAAGGATCCGATTGCTATTAGTTTATGGGTGCCCGAGGCTGTGCTGCGTGCAAGAGCCAGGCAGCAGGAGGTGGGGACAGCCTGGGAACAGGCATGTCGGGAGCTTTAGGAATCGACATAACCAGCAGCATCAGCCATCCCGGAGCTTTAGGAATTGACACAACCAGCAGCATCAGCTGTCCCGGAGACCTGTTCTCTAAGTCATGCAGCAGCTGACATCAAAACTGCTTCAGCAAACTCAGGGGGGTGTGAGGACTGCTGGTGGACTGGACATGCTATTACCCACACCCACGACTGCTGCACAGCAACCATCACTCACCTCTATCTCCTCTTTTACTGTACCACGGTAATAAAATCCATCCCGTTCCCCTCTCACCAGCACAGGGATGTTGCTGGCTAAGCCCACTGATGTGCTCAACCTCTTCCACACTGGGCCAGGGGAGTGGAGGCAGTGGCTAATCCACTGGCACCTGGAAAAGAAAGTGGATCAGCAGTGGGAGAAACTGTTTCTGTAGGATATGGAAACCAGAAATCTTGCAAGATTTAAGAACTGGATCGCTCCACCTCCTTTTGTAGCACTCCCACAGGCCAAAGCTTGTGGAGGAAACAGGAAAGTTGCTTGTGCTGGAGCAATTCCTTGCTCTTAGGAGAAAAAAGAAAGACCCAAGACACATTAGTTCCCGGTTTTACACAGATTTCTTTGGCTTGGGGTTCAAGGGAAGTGAGCCAGCAGCAGGCTGGGATCCTGGGCCAGCATTACCTGCACCAGCCCCTCCGTTTACATCGTGAGCCAATACCACCCTTAGGATCAGGAGGAAGGATCCATCTCCAGCACAGAGCAGAGCATAGGTGTGCTCAAGAGCACTGTAGCTGATGGTTTACACTGGGGCATTCAGGAAACAACTGGAAAGTAGAAAAAGTAAACAGCAAAGCCACTGGTTGAGGACAAGTTCCAAACAGGAAAAATAATTCCCAGTCCCAAAGCATTAGAAACATTTCACAGAAGAGGGCTGCTAACGCAGGATGCTTTTATTTATCCAAATAATATTAAAAGCAATGCTTCTTTGCTAGAAGGTTTACTCGGGCTTTGCTTTTCATAATCTCCAGGGTAGCAAATCTGTTAATACCACCTAAAAAACTGCCAGTGCAGGGGAAAGCTCAAATGATGTTCAAGCTGCTATGTGTTCATCTGACACGCCAGCCTGTTCCATCCTATTGGATATCACGAAAACAACACACCACAGACTCCGACAAGAACTTGATTTTACCTCTGTGGGGAGAAGGGCTCAGCGACCCAGGGGGGATGCCTCACTACACAGCAGGGTTTGACAGCAGGTAGGATGCCGGTGCGTGAGAACGCGCCCGGAGCTGGCGTTGTGCCGCAAGACCGGTGACCTGTAGGCAGGAACCCTTCCAAACCAGCCATCCTGCAAAAGCAGCTCCCTGCAGGACTCGGTCGAGATCTGTTGGTAGAAGAGAGACATTGTACTGCATCTTCCAACACGAGCAAATGCTTTCCAGTGAGAAGTTGGTAGCTTTTATTAATTGCCTACTTTTAAAAAAATTATTTATTTAAAAGGAATAAATTCAAAATATCCATCCTGGCATTGGATCAGATAAACCTGAATCACTGACTTCAGGGATCTTCAGTCAAATCCCAGCCTGGTAGAGGGACAGAAACACCTGATGAAATGCTATGAAAATCCCAAGGAAAGCAATAACTTTGACCCCCCTCCACCTTTTGTTCCCCTCTGTAACACGCAGCTCTTTTCTTACACCTACACTCCCCTTCACAGCTTTCTCCAACAGTCCCAGCCAAACCTTCCCCATTGTACAACCGGAGACAGAAACTACAGTTGGAGTTGACAAGCTGAGTAAACGTGACAGTTTTGGAACATGATGTTAGATTGCAGTTGCCCGTTAATTGTTTTATTTGTAGTGATGTATTGAGAGGAAATATTTTGCTCTTTCAGCTGTCCTGTCATGTTTTCTAACAGCAGGATTATGGCCTGCCATCAGATCAGCATGAGACGCTTTGATGTGACAAGTAATAACTATTCAGAGGCCATCATGGTAAGATTGATGATGCAATGCTCTCTCTAGCCATCTCACAAGAGGTAGGAGACAAGCTTCCATTTCTTTTTCTTATCTCTTTTAAATATTGCTGAAATATTTAGTACGCCTCTGGTAAAATTTGCATGGAAATTCAACATTTATGTGCCTGGTTTACAGCACACAGTTCAACCACCCACGTTTAAATGTTATGTTGCCTCTTATCCAAGAGAAATGATCTGGGATTCCTTTTTATAAGGATTCTCAGGTATACATACTTTCAGAAAACTAGGACACCAAGTGCAGTAAGAAGAGTGGATTAACTGCTGCAAAAAGCGTAAGTCAGCAAATCAACACAGTGTGTTTAGTTCCACAGCTACCCAAACTCCCTACTATAAACCACACCAAGATGGAATCAGTAATGCTTTGGGAAGAAATGCAGCTATCAAATCTACACCACAGCACATTTTAAACCCATTCAGCACCGTTAGAGCTGAGAGGCAGGTGCCCTAGTTCTAGAGAAACCGTGGCACTCCGAGGCAATTACACAACGCTTAATGAGATGGGTTTTTTGGATAACCCCAAGTACTTCAAGAGAGCAGCGTTTCAAACTTACCAGCTACTGATAACACTACATCTGGTCCATCTGAATTTAGTCCCAATGCAAAAATCCTGCCCTTTCGCCTGGTGAAGGCAGGAAGGTGTTTGCTGCCAGTGTTTCCCGGTTGCTGCGGAGGTTGCCACAGCTGTTACTACCAGCAGCAGACATCCCGAGCTTACTGGTTAAAACCCAGTGTAACGTGACTCCAGAAAGGACCATTCGTCTACCACAAATCCACTCAATTTGTGCCTCCCCACTGATTTAGATACTGCACTGAAAGAGACTACAGGGCAGAGAAGGGATTATGAGAGGGTGCAGTGTCCTCGAGGCTTTCTGCCTACTATTGCAGTTCAGAAAAAAAAAGAAAGAAAAAGAAGCTGACCACCACAGGGTGTGACAAATAAATCTGTTTGAAATGCAGTCAGAAAGGTGGAAGCTGAGACAAACTAAGGTCAAACTGCTTTACAGACTTTCCCCTTTCACAATAAAGGGGAAGGATTCATAAATTCCCTCCTTTTCCTACAAAGTGCATTTCAAAAACACATCAGAATACAAAACAGAAATCGACCTGTTAATCTGCATTCTCTCCTTAAGAAATGTTAGCTCTTCTTTTTTTCCTTTTTTTTTCTGGGGGGGTGGGGGGCAGACAGGGAGGACGATTTCATTGCATCTTGGAGGCATTTTTCAATCTGTTGCTATCAAAACAAGCTAGCAGAGGGGATGGCTGCAATCAGGGACAAGGATACAGCACTTAGGAAGTCCATAATCATTTTCTGTGCATTCTGCTGCACTCAGACTTCCCGCTCTCATGCTGTCAGCAAAATTGTTAAGATCGACAGAAATAATATCCCCCTGCATACCCCAACCATTAAGAACAACTTGCCAGTTACTAGCATCTATTCCACACCACTTAGCTGAAACCATCAACAGTCCTGGGAGATCAGGGGAGGCCACCCCAGATCTCAACCACTATCAGGGAAAGTCCCCAGAAATTTCTGGTGCAGGATTTCCCTCCTCCCCCCTCTCCACCAAAGCCAAGACCTTGCCAAACCTTTTTATACCGTGTATTTTGTGAGCAGTCCTACTAATTCTTAAGAGCATTGACAGCTGAAGAAGGATCCAGTTTTCAACAGAAACTAGGCTAAGGCAACGGTTTTTAATGGGATTAAAACATTCACTAATAAGAAAAGGATGGAACAGCACTTGCAAGACATTATCTTCAACAACTCCCCTTCAGAAAGCTGCTATACTTCTCTTTTTACCCCTTTTAATACAAGTTATCCTTTCTGCTGGCATCCACCATTCCCAGAAACCTTTAGAAAGGCCTTTTAAAAGAAACAGTGGCAATCAGACCAAAAATCTTATACAGATAAAAAAGAGCACGTGAGAGTAGACCAGTAACATCACAGAAAATGAGAGGAATCAGCCCCATCAGCAGAAAGATTTTATTTTAGCACATGCAGGTTGTGATGATACACAGAGTTACTGCACACGTACAGGTATCGCATTGGTTGGTTTGGGGACTATTTTAGAAATGTTTTCCAATCTCCACAAAATAACTTTAACTTCAGGCCATTCAGTTGTCTTTTTTATATCTAAGTGTAGCTACTATCTGCAAAATTAAGACTCTCTTGTGTGCTGGTGCTCTGATCCGCTCCCAAGACGTGCCAGGAACGTGCACATCTTTGATAACCCCACATCCCAGACAGGACACCTTCGGCTCGGAACTGTTTAGATGGTCTTCAAAAACTGGCTTTGTTTGGTCCTTGCTTTAGGTCCTTGGCCTGGCTCCACAGCATTTTTTTCTGCCCCCCCAGACTGGCTGTACAGAACAGACTGCAGGTAGCTGATGTATTTGATTGCAGCACGCAGTGTCTCTACCTTGCTGAGCCGTTTCTCCAGGTACTCCTTAGGCAGGTGATGCCTGAGTTTAGCGTAGCCTTCGTTGACACATTTAACCCTCTGCCTCTCCCTCTCGTTCCTCTTTCTGATGAAAGCTGGCCCATAGGAGCACTCACTCCTGCGGTAATGGGGCACTGGGTAGGGAAAGGTGCAGGGCTCACCGAAGAAGTTCTCAGCGATGAGATGCTCAGACATGAAAGGAAGGAACGAAAAATCTTCAGAGCCAGTGAGCTGGTTTGGTGTTTCTGGGTACACGTGGAACATGACCACTGGGTCGGCACAGAAAGGCCTAGCCAGCTGTACGTGCTGAGTCTCAGCAGAGATGGACAGCTTCTCCGTGAGGTTACGGCAGCTCTTCCCATCCATCAGGTTCTGCATTTAGCCTAGAAATGCAGAATGGTGAACAGTTTAAACAACTCGCGCTGAACGGTAGGGGACAAACCTCAGCTGGACTTACTTGGCATTATCCAGATGAGGCTTCTAATGAATTTGTGACACTTCAGAATGGTGTTGGAAGATTGTTACATAGAGCAGATGATGTCTGAAGAAACTCCAAGTCCACAATACTGATCTAAATAATTCACATCAGACTTTACGAGAATAACGCCACTAAAGCTTCCTAGAACAAAGAAACAAACAGCAGTCTCCTTTCACCTCAGCCTTAGAAACTGATATTTAAGATATTTAGGACCAAATATTTAAGAGAATCTACCCTTAAGTACTCCGCATAGGTCTAGCTTGCTCCAAATCCATCAAAACTTACATCTCCACAGCCGATAAACAAATCAGGCTAACACCTGAGATATTCTCTCCACCCTCTTTTCCTCCCTGAAAAAATGGAATCCAGTAATTAAATTCCAGTAGCAGACTCCCTATCCAGACCAAAAAGCCTTCAAAGACAGATTATTTTTTCTCTTGATGTCTCCTTCACTATACTGACTTAATTAGATGGAAAACTTGCACAGGGCATGGATCTCAATCTTCATTTTATGTCTGTCAGGTATCACATTCACTCTCCATAAAAAGATTTACAGAAAGGTTATAGAGGATGAATTTCTACTCAACCTAACACCTCTTTGGGTCCTCATGATCATTCTGCACTCACCTGCAGGTTAAAGACAGATACAAAATACTAAATGCAATCCTACTGATAAAGGACTATGAAATAATTTATTCATGGAAAAATGCACATCCTAATAATTTTGTTCTAATTATCAATTATTTTACTGAGAAGGACTGCTCACAGTTGTTGGGGCAATGCTAGTAACCCGTAACTTGGAGTTGTCTACTAAAACCCCACTCCCTCTCTCCAGAGCTGCATCACAGGAGGCATAACTACTCAAATCAGCCTTATATATTTATTAGAAAGATAATCTTGTTGTATAGGAAGCTATAGTATAGTCCCTTCCCAATATCACACCTAAATATCAGCATAACTGGAATGACTGTTACCCAATAGCTACTTAAAAATAAATTTAAGGTCATGAGTTAATTTTTGAAGAATTAGTGTGATCCAACCTCACAGACTGCAAGCAATACTTGACTACACACAACCTACCCAACAGTGCTCTTCCCACCCGCTTCCACATCTACACATTGCTGCCTAACACACTTGGGTTGTATTACACCCTCTAAGATGGAAAATACACCTGAACATAAACTAGGTTACATGGAAGCATCCTCACAAAAACCTTGCAAAGCTTCAAATGTTCTGACCACGTTTCCATAATGTAAATGGGATCCCCTTAATCCTTCACAAGGGCAGGGGAAAATTGACATTTTCTAATGACTTCATACCTGCCCTGTTAAATACAGATAAATCTTACCCTGTATGGACGTATCCTCACAACATACTCTATCAAAATGCCTCTGTAGTCACACTGTCCCTTCTCCCACCGCACCCAGGTCTCGCAACAGAACTCCTGTGAGTTCAGAAGTCATTTATAGCGTGCTGTCAGATGAGAGAAGTCGCACGCATCCTAACCAGGTACTTCTGTAGGTAGGCTGAAAGCACGAGCACACATCCATTTACACTAACACACCTGCAGAGAAGCAGGGGTGAATACATACCCTTGTTAGCAGGTGAAAAGAGCAGACAGTCATCTTGCCTTTTTCTGCTCACACAGGTTGGGTTACTGTTTAAAAAACTTTGTACTGCTGACAACTTAAAAACATGGTCTGAGGAAAAGAAGCCTGTTACATAACAAAGCAAACTTCATGGTCAAACATCCCTATGGAGCAAGAAACCAAAACCAACAGGACCCCTCAAGAAAAGGTATTTGCAGCATTTGTTGCTTAGTACTGATACTTGTGCTGCATAATAGCATTACACAAACCAGTTACCTGCTGCTTTACTACCTGCAGAGTGCAAACCACAAGTGTTAGGATCCTTCTCCTTTTAGACTAGAGACTCACCAATCTTCAGATGGAAGTGAAATCCAAGGAAACAAAATGTGCTATTTTAAGACTGACGAATAACACCTGAAAACATCTGAAGGATATTAAAAAAAGTTAATGTTCCATTTCTCTTACAGCCCATTAGAGATCATCTTAAACACAGTTCATTACTAAGCTGTGGAAGCAGTGTTAGCGAGGAGAAGTAATTCACAAAAGCACTGACATTCAGCGAAGATCTGTTGCTAGATACAGCCACACACGAGTCTCTTACCTGAGTTACGTGGTTTGTTCCGCTGAGTCAA
Organism: Chloroceryle amazona; assembly: GCA_027560015.1. Classification (NCBI taxonomy): domain Eukaryota; kingdom Metazoa; phylum Chordata; class Aves; order Coraciiformes; family Cerylidae; genus Chloroceryle; species Chloroceryle amazona. The sequence goes on along the minus strand of JANHFX010011831.1, from coordinate 10,349 downwards.
TGACTGCTGCCATTTATAGTCAATTGGCAGCATGCAAAGTAGCTTACAGTTAGATCTGCTCATTTCTGGTTTGGCTTTTCCACCCACACCACAGCTATGATGGCAACAAAACCTGGCATTAAGGCTAGAAATTTTAAAGCTGTATTGAACACAAGCAGACTACCTGAAAAAGTAATCAGGAGTATATTTTGTTTACTTTCTCCATGCCTTCTGTTACACTTTGCTCAAGCAGCATTTTCATTTATTGGCATTTCATACTTCAATGTCTCTACATAACCATCAGCTAGAATTCAGTTAAATATTTACCATCAAGGCTTATGCAAACAAATTTCCGTAGCTTCATCTTAAACACAAAGCATCAGCATTTATTTAGAAGAAACTTGCAATGGATTTGTCTCCAGATTTGAGGTGAGGAGACACAGCTTAATATCCTCAAGTTTAATCTTCATTATACCTGTCATTTTGGGGAATTCCCTTAGTGGGAAGAAGATACCCCCATATAAAAAGGCTCTAATAAAGCATTTATGAAGGTAGACGAGACAGGATTTGAAAAGTGAGCAAAACAAACATTTTAAAGATTTGCTTAAATTCAGAAATACAGGATGGAGCAACCAGTCTGTACCATCAAAGGTATAGGGATATACAGGTGTCCAACTGTCCAGGTGCAAGGAAACAGGACACCTAACTTCACAGCTCCCCCATCTTACACCATTACCTTGACACTTCAGACTACCTCACCCTTTGGCCCTTCTATCGATCAAAATAAAACCACTCAGAAAAAACAAAACCAAACCTGTTAAGCTTCAAACTTTCAGAAGACAATGCAAGATTAGAAACAGTTGGTCTAGTACCAAGAGAGCTACGTACACTCAGTCTTGTCTTCTTGGGACTGTCATCCATCGCAGAAAGCATTCTGCTGCCCAGCCACAACGCAGCCGCGTTCGGCATCCTCCTTCCCACGCCAGCTTCAGGCCTCAAAAGAAAGGCAGCCAAGAGGTAGAACACCTACTAGAACTGGTAGACAGGGATGCATTCAATAAACAAGTTAGATTAGCCCTTGGGGGATCATTCTTCTTTCAGGTGGGATGTAGAACACAAGCACCAAACCCACGTCTGGATTTTTAGTTATTTTTTTTAGGGCCTGTCAATCCACCTTGTGCTTTTTTGGGTTTTGTTTTGGTTTTTTTAATGTAAAGAACAAATCCTGTGCCTCCACCAATTAGCCACCCATCGTAACTCTCTCCAGATTTAAGTCAGTGTTCAGAAGGCTACAGGACTGACAAGAGAACGAAGTTCTAGTTGCAGCTACCCCTCCACCCCCGATGCGGCAGAGCTACGTGCACAGGTACAGTTTACTCCCTGTGCTTCTCTGTCCCAGGCTGTGGCCTTAGAGAACCAAAACTGCACCTGCCAAGAGAGGGTGCACCACACCGGGGGTGCAGAAAGGGAAAGGCCGCTCCTAGGGAAGAGGGGACAGGGCAGGTGACCCCCAACTGACCAGCGAGGTATCCAGCCCATAGACGGCATATTCGGTAGCAAGCAGAGGGA
>JANHFX010011829.1:12104-72598 GCA_027560015.1 Chloroceryle amazona | reverse complement strand
TTCTCTTCAGGCAGTGCGCGGGGCAGCGAAGTACGGTGGCCGGGAGCGGGCGAAGAGGCCGGCATGGCGGCGGCGGCTGTGGTGGCGATCGGGCGGTCATGCACCTATGGTGCCTTCCGAGTGGCTTGGCGAGGTGATGGGGGGTTCCCGGTAGCCGGATCGCCTTCTCGGCGAGGGGAGGCGGTCATCGCTCGCGGGCCCGTTTCCCGTGGCAACGGGCCGGTCTAGACGGTCGCCGAGGGAAGCAGGGCCCCGAGAGGTTCCATGCAGGCCGAGGGGGTGCATACATATATACACAGACGCGTGTGTGCATGTAGGAGCGGAAGGTGGGTTTGCTCTGTGCCTGCCGCGTTCCCATAGGCCTGGGGCATGACCTGGCAAGAACTCTTGGTGGTAAGAGAGCCTGCTCCCCTTGCTGCCGGCCTGTCCTGGGGTTACACCAGCAGAGTGTGGCAGCACTTCAGAGGCGGCTGGTCATTGCCATGAACTATGGTGGCTATGTCTCTGTTGTATTTGGGGTTTGTAAACCCTTGCACTGATTTCCCCCGCCCTGTTGTATGAATTCCAGTGTGGAAAAAGTGCTTTGCTGTTTGTCGGGCTCAGCTCGATCCGTGGGGCTGAACAAGGGTTACCGGGACACGATATCAAATGGGTAGTGGCTAACTCAGAGACAGCACACAGAGAAGGGGAAGCTATTCTCTGTGTGCATAGATGAGAATATGTCACAGTTCCATAGGTTCAGTCACTTTGGGTCCTACAAGAGCTAGAGACGAGTTCTGTTTTATATCCCAACAATGCTAATGGGACTTTCTAAACAAATGTTATAGTTTTAAAGGTTATGTTTTGCTAGGTAGGGTGAACCTAGTTGCTTTTGCACATGTTACTCTTCTCCAGGGCAGGAAATGTGATAAACACCTTGTAAAATAACTGGCTTATTGTTGGTGGATGAGATTGCTGTTGTAGCAGCATGTAGCAGTTTCCAGATTTCTTTCTTCACATGCAGTAAACATATACTTCAAATGATAAATGGGCTTTAAGTATGCAGATCTCTTTCACTGTTACAGGGTTTGGGGAGGCCAGCTATGCCTATGGAAACCTATTACCCCTGAGAGTAAATTGGGCAATAATATATGCCTTAAGATAATGGAGTGAGGTGATTTGCTTTTTAGTTCAAATATTGTGGGGTTTCCTGTTCTTTCTACCTTTCTCCTTTATGTCTTCCTGGACAGTTTTAATTGATAGGAATCTAAGTTTGTTTTTCAGACTTATGTAATTCTTCAGTAGCCATTTCTTTCTGTTTTGTTTTTTTGCATTTTTTAATCCTCTACGGTCACTTGAAAGCTCAAATGTAGTATTTTTCCTAGTAGAGATTAAAGTATACTTGGGAGAAAGAGAGAATATGTATATTTTTTCCACTAAGGATTAGAGTTGACTTTGCATCTATACTTCAAAAATTGCAGTTAGAAAACTGGGAAAACTGTCTTTCTGATATATGAGAATAATACTTTATGTCTGTAAACCGGTGTTGGGTGGCATTTTTCTGAATGATGTAGTTAGTTTTGATACATATTTTTTTGTTGTTGTTGACCTACACATTGACCTCATTAGAGAAAATTAAAGTCTTTTCATTATGCAGTGTTTTTAAGGAGAGAGTACTACTGAGGTTTTGACACAAGGTGGTATAGGTGTAGCTGTTGCAGTGCCATAGGTATCTTAGCCTTTTGGAGTGCCCTCTATTTCCAGCTTTGCTGCCTGCCCTTCAGCAGCTCTGTCCCCTTTCACCCAAGCTACCCTGGCATTGTTGTCCCAAATATGTGGGTTTTACCCAGTGTGCAAAAAACAGTCAACACACAGAGTTAGGATATTTGTTTTATTCCAGTTTTGTGGATAAAAAGGTGTTAAGTGGTAACTCACAAAGCTAGCGCACACCTTCAGGGGAGCTGTATGATTTTTTACAGTTTACAACAAGGAAAAGCTGCACAGTACCTGTGCATTGGTCACCTTTTGGTCATCTGAATAGTGCCCTTTTGAACATGCTCTGATTAGTGGCTTGTTCGTTATACAGAGGCAGTGTCACATCAGCATGTTAGGTCTTCATCTAGGGTTGTGATTTTTACCATGCTAATTAGTCTTAGGTTACTTTAGGTTACCCTCAGGTGATCTTACTCCCCCTTTTCCCAGACCCCTTCTCCCTGCTTTTTCCAAACCCCTGGTCAGGAAGAGTTGTTTCATCTAATGAGAATTTAACCCACCCAGTGTTATCTTCTGTTACCTCGTTGTGATGCTTTACTTTGAGGACCACAATTTCCATACTCTGATTCTTTAGTTTGCAGACTTTCTTCAGAGCCTTTGACGCAGTATTTTGCCCTTGTTCTCATGCTGTTGTCCTCATGACCTTGGAAATATGAATCCCAATAGTGTTTGGCGGATTGCAACTGGCAGGAGAGAGTTTTCTTCCCTTTGCTTTATTCTGGGTTGTAGGTTTTGGATTCACTGGGGGATGCCATGACAGGCCTTCATAGTGCTTAACAGCTAACCAGCCTGCATATATCCAGGTGAGGAGTCTACAAGTTTCCTCATGAAAAGCATATACATATTATAGGAATTATAGGGATAGTCATCTGCAGCACTGGGGAGACTGCCTTAGGATGCACGGTACGTCTTTCTGTCTCCTTTTGTTTTCATTTTTCTTCCAAAGTGACTTCTGCTGTTAACGGTCATTGTGTGCCATCACCTATGCACCCTGATAGTAAATCTTGGTGAACCTGCCTGAGAATACATTATACAGCCCAGTGACCTTTTGTCTACAACTTATTAATGCCTGTGTGTTCTCCAAGGAAAGGTGGCAACTGAGATGGGAAGAAGGAACAGATTACATTAGTAAAACTTACGTTCAAGGTTGGTATTAGAACACCTGGGCATTTCTTTGCTTTCAGCAGAGGATATCTCTTCTTTCTCTCTGCCTGCAAAGGCAAAATTAAGTTCTCTGTTGTTTTTTCAGTTTTTACAGTCCTCTACAATTTTCCTTGTCTCCACTCCAAAAACAAACACAAAACAAAAAACACAAACAACAAAACCCACAAACAAACAAAAATCTAAGCAGTTAATGAGTTTCTGGCCTCTTCTTCCTGAGGACAATCTGTAATGAAGTGATGCCCATTCTGTACCCAAAATGCAGTTAAAACCTGAGAATTCAGGAAGGTTTGAAAACAGGCCAGTGGATGGAAACATTTTTGCTGTCTAGTCACAGACAATATCCTAAAAATAAATATATTTCTGGCAAGTAGACCAGGAAAAGTAAAAGGCTGCAACTCCTTCTAATTTATTAAAATAATCTATGTCTTTTCATCTGTGACCTTCTAACTCCTCCTGATTTGATTACCTTTGTGTTCCCTGCTTAGACCTGGTAGATAGTGACCCTTTCTTGTGTGATTTTTAAATGCATAGCATTTAGTTTGAGAAATTAATTTCTTCACACTCTAATTTTTTGAGAGATGGATTTTTTTTTTTAAAAAGCAGTTCTTATCACTGCAAAGATTTCATTACTGCAGTCCTTTCTTGAGCACTTATATGCAAAAAATATTAATGATTCTGAAGTGTCTTCTCTTTTATGATTGTTTATATGCCTATGTTATTTCTGTGCAGTTTCATTTGAATAAAAAGCAGCAAGCAAAATGTTAAACAGAACAACCAGGCAAAAAAGAAACACGGCTTCATTGCCCATTAGAGGCTAAGTTAATAGCACTTGATATCTTCAGAATTGCAGTTTGGAATTGTCTCTCTTGTTTTCTCATACATAAACCTTTTGAGAATGTTGTGATTATTTAATCCTGGAGCCCCTCGTGTGTGTCTGGAATAATACTTGGGCAATTTTTCCAGAGTTCTAGTTATAACCACAAAAGAAGCATCTTGATGGTTCTTTTTCAAAGCTGTCTTACAGTGCAGTTCTCAGCACTGAAACCAGCTTCATGCAGCGTTTTGGTTTTTGTGTGTTTTTTTTTTTTTTCTCTCGGGTATGGAACTGAATAAGAATGGTTTTCTGTTTTTAATTCTTGTGGAAACAAATTACAGGAGTAGAGCAGATTGCCAGCTGGCAATGGTTGCCAGTCATTTAAAAAAAAAACAAATAAACCCAATCCAGTAGGGCTCAGGCTTGCTGAACACTGCATTTACTGGTAAATATATGGATGCTCAGCATGCTTGCTGACTTTCAGAATGCTAGGTGATATTGAAGGCAAATGGCAGCACATGCCAATTTGGGGCATTGTGTGTGGTGACAGATGTTGCATCCTGTGTATAAATCTCCTAAAGGCAGCATGTTAAACCAGTACATTGCTGAAATAAAGGTTAGGAGAGTAAGGTACGGGAAAGTAATAGAGCTGGGTGAGTTTTAGAAAGAAAATGGATAGGGATTTAAAGTTTGCAGAAATAAGACTGTTAACCTGTTTGCTTTGCTTTTCCATCGATCTTAATGTTCCTTCTGTTGCATCTTGTGAGAAGAATGAAAGGGTTTTTTAGTGGTTTTAAGTTTTTGTTTTCTTTTGTTTTTTTTAGTGATGAATATTTGTATACTCATACTCGTATAAAATTTTGTATTTAGTCAGTGAAAAACAACACTTAAAAGTCAGTGCAGGGTGTAATAGTAATGTTTATAGCAGGGAAATAAGTATCACTGAGGAGTTAATTTTATGTTAGTGCAGAACACAACTTAAAGCAAGCAAGCATGTTTTTTTTTTCATCCTACTTTGCTGATGTGTCTTTTGCTGGTGACAGGACATCAGTCCAGCATTCATGACCTGTCTTGCTTTTACAGATTATCCAGTTTTGAACAGCTTATTGTAAGAAACATTTTAGATTTTAACTAAAAAATTACATCATGGATGTTTGGAGGATGTATAGGAAATGGAGGATATGATGCATTAACTGTTCATACTTACATGTCAAAATGCTGTTTTATTGAGGTGACCTTTCAAACTGTTTACATTCCATATATGTTCTTATTCTTTGCGTTCCTTTCAAAATGTTTATTGGTAGCAGTATGTGTTCAGAAATGCATGAGCATACTTCATTAAATGCCACTGCTCAGTGTTTCAGACTTTGGGAATTGTGGGGGTTTTTTTCCATGTCTTCCTTTTTTTTTTTTTTCTTTCCTGTCCTGCTGGAATTGGGAGACCTGGGAGACCAAAACACACTCATTTCACAGCATTGAGAACACAACACAACCCCTGCGCTTTCCTAGACATAAAATTTTGATTGCCAGAACTGGTACTTTCAAATTGCCAGCCTTAAAAGTATGAATGCTTCTCACTTTAAAAAAGATTGAATCCTTAAAGAAAATAGGAGATTTGTAGCTTGTTGCATTGAAGCCAGGATCTTGCTCTTGGCTTTAACATCTTCTGTTATGAATTGTAATAGTTGGATGTTGTAGTACTCTAACTCAGGTTCGCTAGACTTCTTGAGATCTGTTGAAGGTCTTCTGACTTTTTCTATCAGAAATCTATCAAAAAATCTATCAGGCTGCTTTTCTTGACATTTGACTTTTTCTCCTCTTCTGTGCCCCAGCCATTCTATCAGAATTTTATTTCTACATCAGTTTTTCACCTGATTCTCCTGTCTTCTGAATCTTGTCATTTTGTCCTCACTTGATATAGTCTCTTTGTAGACTTCCTTTATAGGTTCCCATTCTAATTTTAGAAGAAGATGGTATTTAGAATGCGGACCTTTTTTTTTTTTGCTAATGAAAGTAGGAATAAAACAACTAAAAGCAAATTGCTTTGCAAATATTTTTGATAATAAACTGTGTAATACTCTTATGCTTTCTCTTCCAGATGAATGTACTGGGTTTTAGGCAGAGAATTTAGAATGTGCTTTTGTATTACAGAACTGTGAAAGAAACCATCACGTCTGCTGCTAGAATTGCAGATGACCAATTCAAACAAAGTAATGTCATTTCTGCCTGTAATGCTTTGAGCCTGGCCCAGACAATTAGTGTTGTTCCTGATGCTCCAAATGTTGACCAGTTATTTATCTTGTTTTAACTAATAATATGTTGCTCCAATAGATAACTGAAAGTAAGCTTATGTAGAGCCAGTTCAACAAACATAAGAGGAGCACTCAGAGATGGCAAGGCAGGGAAGCTAAATGAATTCCTTCTGTCACTATTCAATGGAAAAGAAATGCAGTTTCTATATAGTACCCCTTGGCAGTGAGAGCAGATATTTCTGAAATTAAAATCACTGTGAAAGAGGTTATGGGATAAATCTACAGCATGACCATTAACAGGATCAGAAAGTATTCACAAAAGAATTCTAAGAAAACTCCAGATTGAAAAAGATGAATTTTTAGTAAGAGTATGTAACCTTCCCCTTGAAATTGCTTTGGTACCTGAAGAATGGCAGGTGATAATGTAGCACCGGTCTTTTAAAAAAAGCTTGCAGAATGGATGTTGATAAAATGATTATGCATTCCTTTAGTAATGGAGGATTCAACCTTAAAAATCTCTTAGAGCTTAGGTGTTTTTGTTGGTTTTTCTGAGAGACTCAGTGGAGTAACAGTGATCTGGTGAATGCACTGCATGCAGTGGTTTCCAAATAGCTTTTAGCAGAGTCCCTCATCACAGACTGTTAAGAAGTGCAGCAGATGTTGGATATGACAGGAGGTCTTGGTGTGTTTAAATAATTTCATGAAAGGTAGGGTAGAATGTTGGAGCTCTTTTGTACTGCTTATCATGTCCGTGAGCTCAGTGGAAAATGGGTTGAGCAGCAAGGTAATTAATTTTGGTGTTAGTTATTTAAAGTAGAAAAGAAAGACTGACTGAAGAGTTACCGAAGATTAAATGAATGGGCAATAAAATGATGAGTGAATTATAGTGTAGATAAATATAAAGTGATGTTCTAAATTCCTTCATATCCAGAAGACTAAATCACAACTGGAGAAGACTCCCACAAAGGGGAGAAGAGTCGCCAGAAATACCATAGCAACAACTGAGTAGACTGGGACTTCTCAGCATGGAAAAGGCTTTGTGGGGAAGTGAGAGAAGCCTGCTAGATTGCATCTGGAGTAGCTAGGAATTGACTTTCCCTTCCAATCTGACAACTAGGCCATGGAGCTAATAAAAAGGAGGCTGAAAATAATAATGAACCAAATGCTTTTTAAAATTACTATTATGTGGTGAGTAATAGATGTGTGGAAGTCGTTACCAAGGTGTGTTGTGGATGCAAGATGTCTACATGGTTCTGATGAAATCACCTGTACTGAAAGTAGTCAGAGACTAAGAAGATGGAAAGGAGGACACTATTGTCCATACTCTCTTTTTGCTCTTCCCCAGGAAACTGTTTATGGTGCTTGATACACAGGATACTTGGGCTACTTAGGCCACTAGCCTCAACCAATGCATCTGTTCATAAATGTGCTGTTTGTTTTTTTTTTCCCCTCTTCTCAAAAAGGTGTTAAGAACTAGGATTTTTTAACACTTTGTATTAAAAGAAGCTCATTGAAGGATATTATCAGTAGATGTGCTCATGTATGTGAAAAGAGGATAGACTCATAGAATGATTTGTGTTGGAAGGGACTTTTAAAGGTCATATAGTCCAACTTCCATGCAATGAGTGGCAACATCTTTATCTAGATCAGGTTTCTTAGAGCCCCATCCACTTTGACCTTGAATGCTTCCATGGTTGGGGCATTACCATGTCTCTGGGAAACTTGTGCCAGTGTTTCAACACCCTCATGAAAAATTTCTTCTTATATCTAGTTTAAATCTACCCACTTTTAGTTTAAAACTCTTACCCCTTGTCCTGTCGCAACAGGCCCTGCTATAAAGACTGTTCCCATCTTTCTTACAGGCCCCCTTTAAGTACTGAAAGGCTTCAGTAAGGTATCCCCAGAGCTCTTCTCTGGGCTGAACAATCCCAACAGTCTCAGCCTTTCATCATAGCAGAGGTGTTCTGTTCCTCTGATCATTTTCATGGCCCTTCTCTGGACCTGCTGCAACAGGTCCATGTCTTTCCTGTACCTCAGAGCTGGACACAGTAGTCCAGGTGAGGTTTCACCAGAATGAAATAGAGCATCAGAATCACCTCCATCTGGTGGCCACACAGATCATTTATAGGCCACCAGGAAGTATGTGCAGTGGGGAAGAGAGTGCCACTTCCAAGTCACGTTTGAGGTATGACAAAATTTACAAGTGTGTGAAGAAAATGAGATTAGATTATTTTGAAGCAAAATTCCATCTGTAGGCAACTAAAAGGTGCAAGGAAATAAAAATTACTGCTACACAGTGCAATTTTAAATTCGTTATGGATACAGGATGATATTTTTTAAGAAATAACTTCTTCACTTGCATGTTGTTCAAAAAAATAGATTTATGCCTCACATAATTTTTTGTGAAAATTCTCACGTGAACTGTTAATCTTGTAGATTAATATTTTGTCATTAACTGTGTATATTAAAACCACAAACCAGCTTGAAAAATGTGTGTGCTTACAGAGTTACCATAAACATTGTCCATGTATTGGAAGTGACTGTTAGTTCAGTAGCAGTTTGAAAGGAAGTCTTTGAGTAGTGACCAGCATATTACTTGTACGTGTCTCATACTATGACTCAGTGATGTGTTCTCCATTCTCTGTTAATTTAACCAGATATTTAAGACTCTTCTATTCCTTTTTTTTTTTTCTTTTCTGTTTCTAGACTGCTCTTTATTTTGGGAAAGTAGCTTTTCACAAAATGTTCCTAATGGAGTTTTATTGTCAACTTAAATTTTTTATAGGAATAAATGATGAAAAATTTACATTTTAAGACTACTTTGAGAGGAATTGTGGTGATTTGACCTTGGCTGGATACCAGGTGCCCACCAAGCTGCTGTATCACTCTCCCTCTTTCCTCCTCTCAGCTGGAACAGGGGGAAGAAAATAAGACAAAACTCGTAGGTTAAGACAAACGCAGTTAATGAAAAGCAAAACAAGGCTGTATGTGCAGAAACAGAAAAAAACAAGATTTATTCTCTACTTCCCATCAGCAGGCAATGTCTTGCCCCTTTTCTGGGAAGCTACGTTACCCCAGGTAACTGAACTGATCGTTATTTGCCTGGAAGGAGCTATTGTCCTGACTTTAAAAAAACGGATTGCTGTTTTATTGATACTGGGTGGTAACAGAAAATGGCAAAAGTCATGCATATTTTCTGTTTTTAAAATATAGCTGAAAAAGACTGAATTTGAACGTTGTTTACAAAGAAGTAGAATTTTTTTTCAATCTATTATTTTCTGAACAAGAATATTTGATTTAAGACAGTATAGCCTTTTTTAGCTTGTTGAATATGTGCAGTGTTTGGATTGATTAAGTAGGAAAAATATGGATTCCCTACTCCTTAAGAACCACCTCTCTGTGCTGGTCAATAAATGAAAGTATGTCATACTTTCATTGTTACAAGTAAGCACCTGAGCCTTAGCAGTTATAGCATGCTCCCTTGGGCTGATAGCATAGCAACCTTTCTGCATTTGATGAGCCTCCTGGTGGAAATGGCACCACCAGGCTGTGTTGAAATAAGCTGTTCTGGAGATGATAGGAGCATGTGTAATTAGCTAGCTTTGATCAAATCTGGAGGGCCATGGGGAGCATACTTCTGGAGGTGCATTCTCCTTTCAGAAAGCCAGAGTAAGTCAGGTTCATGAATTTGCAGAATCACAGAATAATTGAGGTTGGAAGGCTCTGGAAGGTCATCTGGTTCACCTTCCCTGCTCAGAGCAGGGTCAACTAGAGATTACCCAGGACCATATTCAGGTGACCAAAAAAAAAAAAAGTGTTCCTAAATTCAGATGAAATTTTTTGGGTTTAAATTTATGCCCATTGCCTCTTGTCCTTTCACTGGGCACCAGTGACAGGGTCTTGGCTCAGTCTTCTTTATACCCTCCCCTCAAATATTTATATACATAGGTAAGAGTCCTCCTGTGCCTGCTTTTCTCCAGGATAAGAGGTCCCAGCTCTCTCAGACTCTCCTCTTATAAGAAATATACCAGCTCTTTAATCATCTTTGTGACCCTTTGCTGGACCTTCTGAAAGAATCAATCATGGAATATCTGAAGTTGAAATGATTCCATAAGGACCATCAAGTCCAACTCCCTGCTCCTTACAGGACTGCCTGAAACTAAATCATATGACTAAGAGCACTGTCCAGACTGTTCTTGAACTTGGACAGGCTTAGTGCCATGACCACTTCTGTGGGGAGCCTGTTCCAGTGACCAACCACCCTATCAGTGGAGAACCTTTTCCTAATGTCCAGTTCTCCAGTATGTTCCCACATACGGGGAGCCCAGAACTGAACACCGTGCTCCAGGTGTACCTCAACAGTGCTGAGTAGAGAAAGGAAGGATGGTCCACTGGCAAAAGTCCTCCTCAAGCAGACCGGGATGCTGCTGGCCTTTTTTCTGCCAGGGCTGTTGCTGGCTCATGGTCAACTTGGTGGCCACCAGCATCTCCTTAGCCCTTCTCTGCCAAGCTGCTTTTCAGCTATTCGGCCCCCACTGTGCATGTGGTTCCTCCTGAGGTGCAGGACTTTGCACTTGCCCTTGTTGAACTTCATGAGATTCTTGTCAGCCCATTTCTCCAGTCTGTTAAAGTCCCTGTGGATGGCAGCACGACCCTCTGGTCCATCAGCCTCTCCATCAGCAAACTTGCCAAGGGTACGCTCCACTCCACCATCCAGAACATAAAGGTATTCAGCAGGATTATTTGGATTATTTCAGTTTTGATTTTCATAGCGCATGCAGTATTTTGTGTATTTATTTATCACTTTTGATTGTGCCAAGGAACATTATTGCATGTTTTGCTGCTAGAACAATATTTCTACGTTTTGAGGGTAGATTCTCACTCTTATCAGCAATATGTTAGAAGCCTTCTTCTCTTTGTGGCATTTTCTATTGCAGGATTTCCCCACCACTACCTTCTGCAACTTGCTTTGCACTTAAAAGACAAACAGTTCAAGACTAATTCCCCTTGGAACCTAGGTTGTATGACTAAATAATAACTTTTTTTTTTCCTTCTGGTGTGTATTTTTGTAGGAAATGCTGAAGAAAAAGTCCTATGTATAAACACTTTTCTGTCTTCGTTCTCAGGGTTTGCTTCTGTGCCAGTGAAAGGGAGCTGTTGTTCGTATTCTAGCCTGGCGTGGGCTTTCCAGTCACGGTGTTCCATCTCTGCCCCCTGGACTGTGACAGTCGAGCAATGCAGACGAAGTAGTTTCTTCAATTCATGTAAGTCTCAAGTTGGATTAAAATGATGTGTAATGAATAGAAGAAGAAAAGAAAATTTTGCTTTAGAGAGATACAGTCATGAAAATCTATAGTAACTTTTTGTATCTACTCTAGTTACGTATCTACTTTATGTCACTGCGAATCCATCTAATATATGTCATTGAATGGTATGGGAGGAACGCCTTCTCTTCTGCTTTTCTACTCCTTTATTGAAAATACAAATAGTCTATTTATTTTCTAAACGATTTTTCAGCCATGGGCAAGATACACTGTTTAAGCCATGCTGTCTCAAAAATTAAATAACTAAAATGTAGTTATGTGTTAAAAACTGCTGCTAATGTCTTGCTAATTGTCTGGCCAGCTGCAGTATTTTCCGCCAGTCCTGAAAGGAATTACACACATGCTTAACATAATTGAGAAATGATGGCTGTTTAAATTCATGAATGGGACTTTGAGCTGAGATAACTGAGAGGCCATTCCACCTGTTCTGTAATTCCTTGTCTTAATTCCATAGGGGAAGAGAAGCAATAGTTAAGAACATAATCTCTGAAGAAATAACTCCAGAAGTTTGAGAGTCAAAGTTCTTTGAATGTTTATGCACAGTTCTTATATTCTATACATTATAATCAGGCTTTCAGGGCTGGTGGTCTCTTCCTATTCATCTCAACATCTGAGTGGCAGAATACTTTATTTTCTTTACATTTGCTAAAAAAATGGGATTTAAACAGTCCTGATAGCTATTTGTCTTATTCAGTAAATTTTGACTCGTGACTGATTTGTAACAGCTGAGGGTAGAGAGATCTTAAAAGACCTGCAGAAGGCTGCAGTGTGAACCAGAGGGTCTGTACAGTAAATGTTTTCTAAAGATGCCAACTGCAGGAAAAAGTCATTTACAGCTTTTTCTTAAGCACCTAAGCAGCTACAAGACAAGAATATGCAAGTAGTTAAGCACTGTTGTTGTTTGTTTAAATTTAAAATGTAGCACTGCAAGTGATTGCAATGTGATTACAATTTGTAGGTTAGATTGTTTCCTTAATTATGCTTATGTTCATATTCACAAAGTCTAGATGAGCTCTGTTTTACCAGGAATTTTGCCAGCTGTCTTGTTAGATAACTTAATTAAAAATGTTTGGTAGATGACTGAATTAAAAATGTTTGTTGTGATGGCATCCTCATTGTTTGACTTCATAAAAATTTAAACAAGTTATATTTAGTCAAACTACCTAAAACTATTGACTTATTTAATAAGCTGCAACAACTTGCGAGAATTTACGTGTATCTCCCTTATATATTCAGCAGAGACAGTAGCCATCAGATATGAAAAACTGAGGGGTTTTTATTTCCAAGTACAGTTATTCTAAGAACAGTTTGTCTTACAGAAGTCAAAAATAAAGATCTTCAAAATTCAAATGAAGTAGATATTAACAGTATAAATCACTTATATCCTCCAGCAGTGCAGGAGCTTCAGAAGTGGTAACATTAAAAATGCAGATAGGACCATTTTATGTGAAACATTTTTCAAGTGAAATGTCAACCAAGTGACAGTCCTTTGTGACTGAGAAAGTTGACTATACTTCTCTATCTTATTAGTGAAGGTTTACTTTTCTTCCGTCATAGTTTTTAAAATATTAACATGTCCTTGTTAGTAGGATCATTCAACTTTTAACTATTTTAGCAACCTTAAACTATTAAGAATAGTTTAACCCATTTAAACAGAAGGAATTTATTTAACTAGGGGGAATTTCAGTTATCCTGTGCAGTCTGTGATCCTTACTCAAATAGCTGTCTCCTGCAACTCTGACACAAAAACATACACAGGGGTTTATTCTTGTCCCGTGACATGTTTCAGTAAGTTTGTAATGAAGTGATTTTAAATGATCTTGTTATTTTAGCCTTAGCTTCATTCATTCCTTCATTCTCCTTTTCACCCTCTCCGCTATGGGAAGCAGTAATTTTCCATTTACTTAGCAATTTCATATGCTTATTTAAAGTTTTGGAAGGGCCTGAGTTTTTTCAGATCATGTTTTAAAAAATACATAACTTCCTCTGAAAAATCTTACCTCCTTTTTCAGTGTGTCTGGATAGACATGGTATTTGCGGATAATGTTTTTCTTGTGCCCGTTTCAGTCCAACTTCTGTCTGAGAGGGTAGGGCAGATCCCAGATACCTCTTAGTACATTTATGTACTCTTATGTGCAGGCACATAGACTGGAAAATCCACCAATCCAAGCTTTATGAACAGATGCTTAAGCTTCAGTGTTTGAGAAACATTGTTAAAACATGCTGTATGTTTCATGGAGTATGTACGTATCTGTCTGACTTGTAGAGGAGAAAAATGTGAACTATAGACTGTTTAAATATGATAGCCATGGAATTGGACTGAAATACATGGGCTCTCATTGCTAGAAGCAGCAGAGGCACACAGATGTGTCATTAATACGTTTGAAACAGTTTGGCTGTCTCCCAGCCATAGGAGTTATCTCTGACCCCAATCATCCAAACCAGCTAGCATAATTTTCTCAACATCTGTTGTGTATCTGAGAATAAAAACTTTTTTTTTTGATACAGGGACTATATAAAAATTATGCTTTCCTACTCACAGCATTAATTCTCTTAGCTACCCATGGGAACAAATGAAAAGAACTACTTAATTTCCCTGTTACTAGGTGATGTTTCCTCTTAGGTTAGAATACAGAATAAGGAGTATCGTGATTTTTCAGAGGTCGTAGAACTAGATTGTAATGATCCAGGGAGAATAATTTAGACCAACAATATAAAGTCATACTCAAGAGTAACACATTTTATCACTAGAGGTTTTGCATACTGGAAGCAATTATACTCAGTATAATTCTCTGTGTTCTTTCTTGGAAGCATCAGTTCCTGAAAGCCTGCTCCTTAATTGCATTGTGTATTAAATTTCTGTAGACATATGTCAGGGGTTTTTTTAATACATTTTTTTATTTTTTTTCTGCCATGTCTAGTTTGAGGATTAGAGTGAAAAAAAAAAAAAGGTTGGTTTTGTTTTGTTTTTTTTTTTAAATGGAATTTGTGAAAAAACAGACACATATATTCTCCCAGAAAATGGGGGAGACAAGGTTGAAGTTCTTCAAATCAAGTAATATTCGGGTCTTTAGATTCCAGATGAATATCTTAACTACTGACTGGGTCTTTTCCTTTAGATGTAAAGTTCACCATCACTTACTTTGCCTTCTTTCTCCTGTCCTAAGCCAGTTGCATATATCTCATTCATCTTACAAACTCTTCCTGGGCTTGTTTCAGGCAGCTGCTAGATCAAGCAACATTTTTTTGTAATTTTAAAACAGCTGGTAAATTCGTATTAGCTGATGGCCTTGCCTCCTTCAAGGAAATTTCTTCTAAATCAAAATAGATTTTTTTATTAATATGAAGTAAGAATTCTAAGTCTTAGTTTGTACCAAAACCAAAGGTATCCTTTAATCTTTTGCTAACTTTGGGTCACTTAATGATCTGATCCTTTGTTGTTGACTGGCAGAGAAAAAAATTCTACTTGGTTAGTTGAAATATAGTATTTCATAATGTGCTTGCAAAGAGTAAAATCAGAAAAATGCTTTTGTTACTCTTGTTCTTCCAGTCTCATTGATGGACATGAGTTCATTCGAAATCTGAAGTCTTTTCAACTCCCTGGTTCGTTGTGTGTTTTTTGTTTCTACTTGATTGTGATTTTTGCCTTTGTAGGCCTAATTTACATGTTACTATCAGTTTTCAGCTTAGATGGGCTTTGTCCTGTAGTTGTTCTCTAAGCTGCAACTTGTATATGCAGTTTACATGCCTTAGTAGGGAATAGATGCCTTAGTAGGGAACCTGGAATTTGAGATTGAAATGCTATTCTAGCCTATGTTGCCACAGGAAGTATTGCTGTGACAGTTACACAACCGCGGTTGGTTGCCCGAGTATTTAAGTTTTTATTCCCAGGTTTAGGTTGCTGTTCTTACCTTGGCTTTGAAATTTTGAGTAAAGCTACTGGTTTTTATTCTTTGCTTCCCTAACACAGAAAGAAAGGAATTTTTTCTACTAACATGGAGTGATTCAGAAAACCTTGTTCTCTTCCCAGTTCCCTTACAGGAATTCTAGGCTAGGATTTTATGCAGGTTTTGGTCTCTTGGCAACCTGACTGTAGATGTAAATCAGTTTGCTTCTGCAGGCGCATAAATAAGATTAATTTAGTTAATTGATATATTGGGTTTTCTATCATGAGGTGCTTCTGATCAAGTTGGAGGTAGCCCTGCTTGAGCTAGAGGTTGGAGTTGGTGAAATCCTATGGCTCCTTCAAACCCAAGTTATTTTATGTTTTTAAGGAAGACAGACACTTCTTTGATGTGCATAGGCAAACAGCAAAGGGCAGCAGGCATGAGCTAGATCAAGGAAAATTCTGGTTGCACAGCAGGAAAATGTTTTTCATCCAAAGAGGGGTCTAACACTGGGCCAAGGTGAGGATCTAGAGAGTTTGTGGAATTTCTATTTCTAGAGATATAAAAAATGTTCCTGAGCAAGTCTCTGGCCATCTTCACATAATCTTAAAGTTTAATTTAGCTTTGAGGTTGGCTCTTAGATCAAGACCCTCCCTTATAATGTTTGTTTCTTTTTTTTTCTGTGAATCTGTGATTCTAGTGCATTTCACTTCTTGTACACATTTTTGAAGATTAGGAGTTGAATTTCACTAAAATATACAAGGTGGCACTAGAGTAGAAGAAACGATCTATTTTCCGAACTTCAAATTTAGTGATAATTCAGCTTCAGTGAGGAGGGTGGGTAGAGTGTTTTGGGATTATAGTTAAATTATATTTCTTTGTTCTCAGGTAATTACTTAAATAATTTAAAACATTGTTTTAGTGCCTTTGTCTTTGCTTGCTTGTTATATTTAATGCTGTCCATATGTTGCTTTGTTTCTTGATAAAACCATATATAATCCGAAGTAGTCTGAGGTTTTTTGGCTAATTATGTAGTTGAAATTGAAGCTTCAGGAAGTTATAGTTATACAAGGAGACAGGGAAACTAATAGAAGATAAACCACGTACATGCTTAAGACTACAAATCATTGTGCGTTTTTCAGGCTGTCTTTGTATCTAGTTAAAGCTTAAGATCAGTGTTTCAGAAATTAGACAGATACCTACTCTTCTCCTAACTACTATGCCTAGCAGAAGAAGTGCTTCAGATGTCCAGATAGAGAACTATCCACCATGGCAATGCACTGTGCAGAGGTAGAGAACAGTGGTCTTGTTAGGTGCTGGGGTATGTTACTGTCTTTTAAGGTCATCTTTCTTATGGTGAGTGATCCTTAAATATCTCAAGTTGTGTACTTGCAGAATCAAGTTAATGTCCAGTGTTGCTTTAACTGTTGAAATGCTGTGAACAACTACATGTTGACTGTACAGATGCAGAATTTTTACAAGAGATGCACAGTTAAAATGCTGCCCACATGATGTCAGAAGAAAACCTGTCTTACTGTGGTCATTAAGCAGCTGAATCTAGATTGTGTAATTTATCATGCAATTTTTAATAGAATATGCAGGCAGCACATTTCCCTTTGCAGATGCTCTTTCATGTTTCATGTGTGTGAAGTATTTTTTCCAAATCCTGTATTTATTTGCAGCTGGTGGCAAAACCATTGGTTCCTGGGGAAGGAAAGGGGTTGAAATATCATACCTTTTTAGAAGTCATGTCCTAATAAAAATAGCAGAAATCTGCTAAAGTTTCTTTTATTAGCAGAAACATATTTCCAAGTTGAAACCTAGAAGAAAACGTTAGTGATTGAAAGGACCTTACTAAGCTCCTGAAGCTGCAGATACAATGACATAGTGGCATTTGTCGTTGATTTGGGCTGGGCTGGCAAGTAGATGCATGACAGATGCTCTCTATTAACACTTCTCCCTTCCCAAAGCAGAAGAAAAAGGGAATAAGGGAGAGACACTTACGGATTGGAAAAGAAAACTAAAACAGCTTTAATGAAAATAATATCAGTAAAATGAAATATGTACAAATACTTCCAAAACCAATATTGAACCCAAACTCTTGATGGCAGTTATGTCCCCACATCACTGATGCTGCAGGGCAGGCACTGGGGAGGTCCTAGACTGGACTTGGTGGCAGATAGGAACTAGATTCTGGAAATGGATTCAGGAATGCATAGCTTAAGATCAAGGCAGAATGCACAGACCTCTTCAGATGCTGGTCATTGAAGAAGATAACTTGACTGTTGTGATCCCTCAGCTTTATACTGAATATAATGTGTATGGGATGGAATCCCTTACTGGTCAGTTTAGAGTCACCTGTCCTGCCTCTTCCTCCCTGCAGGTGCAGCCTTTTATTTTATGCACCCCCAATATGGTGCACAAGATTGAGCAGTGACCTTGGTCTGCACAGGAGCAAGTATAAGCAAGACCCTTTCTCCACACACCAATCCTTGGTAGTAACTCAACATCAAGTGTTGCAGACACTAGAAGCAGACACTGTCTGTCAAAATATGTTCACTTCAGAAAGTGCAGTTAGTTAGAAGAGACTGGAATGAAAAGTAACATCACTGTACAGAATTACTTCTGTTCTAGATCAAACTAAGACAACCTTAGTGGATAACAGTGCATTAAAAGAAGCATGTTTATTATAACATGTTCATTAGTCTTTTTATTAGTTCATTAATATAAGTGTCTGCAGATCTCTGCCACAAGGCTGCTTGTCAGCAAAAAAATGTAAAGAAAAATTGATTCTAAGTGGAAGAACTGAGCCTACTTAGCTCTTTACAAAGTTGATTCTTCTCTTTTTACTCCCTTCAGTTTTCCAACTTATTTCTTTTTAGTGTATATTCTAAGGAAGATGGGAACTCATCTTGAAGGAGGCAAAAAAATCTGGTTTTAATCATGGTTTGTCAGGATTTAGGATACTGTATTCTGGTATGGTTTACAGCAAGTTTTTTTGGTAATACTTTTGAGTTACTGAGGTGTGGTCTAATATTTATCTTCCTCTGGATTAAGTACTAGGGCTATCTAATTCCTTAAATTCAGGGCTAGTATAAAAAGACACAAAACCAAATCCTGTTCAGAATACGTCTTTTATGTAGGTTATGCAAAATGGAGTGGCGTCATACAAACTTGGTATTAGTGGTTGTTAGCAATCAGCTCGCATAAAGCATGCTTTCAGCAAAATTCAGTATGGAGCTTTCTCTAGGCCATAAAATAAAATCTTATATGTGGCACGTTTTGGGTTTTTTTTTTTGAAAAAGCAGCAATGTGCTTTTTCATAAGTGACTAGAAATGTGTAGTGGCTTTTATGACTGGTCTATTTTGGCTGTGGAGGAATGCATGCGGCCTTCCATTTTACAAAAGCAAAATGAAGGTAAGGCCACGAATCACTAAGAGACTTCATACCTACTCTGCTGTCTTAACTGCTTTTCACATTTCAGAGCATTTCTGCAAGTGAAGTGATCCTCATTTCTGTTTGGGATTATTTCCTCCACTACAAGACATTTCTCATGCCTATGTCTCCCATCATCTTGGTTCTTTGCTGTCAAGTCAGACTGACCTTTCTTATTGGCAGATATTTTTTCATTTGTTGCTGTGTTGTCTGTGTGTTATGAGCAATGTGCCCACCACTGTAATCTCCTCGACTGCAGCCTATCCCTTCCATATTCCATTGTCACTTTGTCTTAAAATCAGCGTGGTATCTGCCATCTTGTAAAGAACTCTCAGCTCCGCAGCCTGCAGGCTTCTGATGTGTTTCATTAAATTCAGCTGCTTTCCAAACGCATGATCTTATTATAGACTGATTAGATGAACTGCACTTTGATACCAAATGTGACGTTTTCATCTGCTTCTAATTTTGTCAGAATTTGTGTGGTGCTTGAGGCCAAAATTTGACTCAGTCTGACCTCATATTGCTGGATCTGTTGGCATTGACTAGTCTCCTTTGGTATCATACAGTCTCCTTACTCTGTGACTTTTGTTACTTTCCTCTACTGGGATTAAGTGATTTTCTTGTACAGATATTAAGAATACAGTTGAAAGCATTGGGTTTTTTTGAGTGTTACTGCCATCTTAAGAGCTCCCTGTTCTTGCCTCTTAACTGGTTGTTAACTTCTCTGTTGCAACACTTTGTGAGGGCCTCACAAACTGCAGTAGATTGAGAAACTGCTCCAGCTTAAAAATAAGTTTACAAAGAAAAAACATAAAATACCTTTATTGTAATTCTATGTTTCAAGGCTAGCAGGTTTATCATAAAAAAAAAGAAATTGCTCATTACACAGTATTTTCTGAATAAGCTAAGAAGCTTAACATGATTGATTGTCAACATTCCAACTCATGCAACAGTCCTGTAGTCCAGTTTAGAACATGAAAAGCTGCATCATGCATTACCTACTTACCACCAGTCTTTTTCTGTACTGAACTTTAATGCAGCATTACCTCAGGATAGTATTCACTACTCCAATGCAGTATAGTATCTATCAGCGTGGCTTTTAGGGAAAATAACACTCTGAGTCGGCAATGAAATTTTTCTGTTTGGTGAGCTCTGTGCAGTTGAAGATTTTGAATTTTGAATTATTTTTTTAAATCACAAAGCTACATGCATCAGTTTGTTGTAATCATCTGGAAATTTTTTTAGTGGCTGACAGTTCAGACACTGGTTTCAAGCCATATGATACAGCTACTGTTTGTGGGATTTTTTTTTTTTAACCATAAACTTCTGGACATCAGGGTTCACTTAAATGCCTAGAAAATAGAGTTTAATTCCAGATAGACATTTCTTTTTTTCCCAGGGGCCTACTCAGCAGCAAGTACAATTCTTGCCTCAAAGTATAGAAGTAGTATGATAAGTTGCTGTTACTCATGGGCATTTCTACTTGTCTGCAATACAGCAGAAATCTGTATTACATATTTTGGCTCATTGAACTATTTGTACAGTATGTCATCTGGGTATGTAGTGACTTTCTAGGCCATTTCGCTCTTGCCCATCTCAAGGGAATACTATTTTAGAGCTTCCTGGATTTGTTGTATTGTGTGTCTTTCCTTGCACGCTTGCTTTCCAGTGTACTGAGCTTTGATAAGTACTTGAGTCAGGACTGTACTTCTCAAAACAGAATCACAGTTATCTATCCCACTTTGACAAGGGCTTTGAGTGAAACGATGGGTGTCATACCTTTGGAAGAGCCACCTTGACACATTATACAAACTTACTAAATACAGAAATAAACCTTGGCACTTAGTGGTACCTCTGGAATGCTGGATAGCTCCTGTCCCTTACCATGCTGTCAACATAGCAGAGCTTCTGCAGTTTCAATGCATTTTCCAGTCTGTGGGACAGGCTCTCTCACATGTATTAATCTGAAAACCATGAATTGCTGATGGGAAACTAGAGATTTAAGCACAATTATTTAATTCCCACGATTAAAAGCGTTTACTGACTTTTTTTTGGTCTACTATAAACAAACAAAATCAGTTTCTAGTCAGAGAAGACCAGAGATTTTAAACTGCTGTAGTAACATTGCCCTTGGGTGAAACTTATAATAGCATTAATCTGCAAATATAACAATGGTGACACCATTCCATGGTGATGGCCACCCTCTCAGGGGTAACTGGATGAAATACTGTCTGTGGTGTCTTCTTCACATCATTTTCATTTTGGTGTCGTTTGGTTTTGTCCGAGTTGTGCAGATACCCTCTTAATTTCATTAGTTGGGAAAACAGTAGCTTGGAGTTAACTACTAAATACATACTCCCTAAGCTGGGTGAAACATCTTAAGACGGTGGATGTCCTGTCCACAGCCACAGAGTGAGGAGCCCATGCTCTGTGATGAGACCGTTTAGTGTCCTACATTCCTTTCTCTTTGCATTCCTGTGCATTTATCCAGGCAAGAAGGGGGACCTTGTATTTTGCCAGAACATGAGAACAGCAGCAGATTTATGCTGTTGGTTAACTTCTTGTGTTTTGTGGGTTTTTGAAGCAGGCTAAACCTTGGGTATTTTTAGGAGTGATTTAAGTTGACTGTCATTGGTATTTGTTCATCAGTAAGTGTTTGCAGATAATTGCTGCTCTGAATTACTAGTGAATGATTTTCTTCTAATGACTTGGGAATTAATACCTTACTGGTTAGGAATGTTTGCCTTTAAAATGATTTTGAAAATCCTTTTAAAAAACATGCATCTGGCTGTCTGCCTGTCCGATTGCAGTCATCTGAGACACATCTCTGCACTAGATGCCTACACCCATAGAAGGAAATCCATAGGCAGTCATGCTATAGTTTAAATCCTAGCAAAGATCAAGCAAGGGTTAACATTTCAAGTTGGTTTATGTTTGTTCAGCTTCAGTTTCCAATATAAGCTGTACTTGCACGTTACTTATGAAAGCTTTTTTTATTTCAGTGACAGCTGATGAGCTATGGAAAGGAGCTTTGGCAGAGACTGGTGTGGGAGTAAAGAAAGGAAGAGGAAAGAGAAGGAAGAAGAAGCTAAGGAAGAATCTCAATAGAGGACAGGAGATTGGTGAAGGTAGATTCACAAATAAGGGGTTTAGGACGTGGTTTGACCTTTTTGTGTATAGCATTTCTTGATTTAATAAGTTGACAAATTCTTGTTAATTTCTGTGGTGTCAACACCTTGAGAGATTTTTGACTTTAAAAAATATCCTGATATAATTGTTTAATGTTATTTTTGGTTTTTTTGAACATAAATTCTGTATGTAATTTATAAAATGTGCTTGAAATATATGAGAACTTTCCATTTTATTGCATTTTTCCAGTGTACAGGGTTTCAGTTCTAGTTTTATACAAAACATGATTTTTCTCTGTTATTTTTAAGGACGTTCTGGTTTGCTCTGGCCTGGTCTTAATGCTCCTGTGATACAAAGTGGGAAAGTCCAGGCAGTTACCCAGCGAAAAAAGGAAGAACGAGAGAGAATTCAGTCTGAAATTGTTCAGCAAAGGGATACATGGGAGAAGAAAAGAAAAGTTAAAGTTAAGAGAGAGGGAGGATGGAGTGGAAAGTGTTGGGGAGGTGTCCTTTTGGATCCTCCTGACCCAGGTCCTAATGGAGGTAAGAAAAATTATCTGTCTTAGTCTTACTTAACCTTTCTGATAAGGGGCTTGGAGAAGCTGAGATCCAGGCTTTTCCCGAGATTGAAAATTGATTTTGTACTTCTATTATGTGCCCATACATGAAGCAAGGCAGCTAAATCAAAGAACAAGTTGTGTTAACACAAGCGAAATTCATAAAATCACTGCTTAGCTTAATATAGCTGTTAGACTCTTGTATTATGTTACGGATCGTGTGATGATGAACTGCATTACAGAGTACTGCGCTATGTTGCAGACTGTTATAGGAGTCTTGACATATGGAAATACTTTTCTGTGTTTGAACATCAATTGTCTTGAGCATGAAATACAGCTTTGTTCAGTTTTTTTTATTTTTTTAGTTTCTTAAAGGATCCTGTGGGATAAATCAGGCTTTTTATTCTAGTTCAAATAATGAAACATGGTTAAAGACAATGTAGCTCGAATTTAGGTAATAGAAGTTATTTATTTGCTGCCTAATTGAATGACATAATGAAACCAGTAGCCTGTATGTAGAGTGGAGAGCTGACCTTTTTACAGTGCTGTTATTCAGACCCCTAAACCTATTCCTTTTCAATTAATTAAATATGAAAATGAGTTGTTACTCATATTCAGCTGTTTCTTTCTTGTGAAGCACTTGTGGAGCTTGTATGTTTAGTGTTGTCTTTCTGTAGGCTTTTTTAATAAGCTGAGCTATGAAAGACAGTTGATGTTTTCTAGCACTGCTGTTTCAGGCTTGCTGCAGTCATTCTAAGTGTTAAGCTTGTTCGGGTTTTCAGAACTCTCCTTGTTCTGCCAGTGCAAGTGTGGATCTTGACTTGCTGCAACGTGTGTTCCAACATATACAGGAAGTTACGTGCATGGAATTACAATTACATTGTTTGATCTTTTTGTAGTCACCTTTGCTCCCAAATCTGCCTGGTGCTTTGTTTATTAATTTCTTTCTGTTTGCGAATGATTTCTGGTTACATTCTGTTGGTCATTAATTAAAAATTAATATGAGCTTTGAACCAAGCCATAAGGTAATGAGAACATTGTCTTTCCAGTGTGATTTAATGGCTTTGTGTAGGTTTAAGTTATGCTGGCATTTTTGTAGCTTTCTCCTTTATAAATTTATGCCATTGTTGCTCTTTGCTGATTCTCTGTTCCCTTCCCAGGTTTTCCATTCCTATAGCTGGTACAGATGATTTTGTGACTTCTGTTGCTGTAATGTCTGCGCTCAGATTTACCTAGTGAATTTAAGAAGAGCTTGCCTGCCAATCTCTGAATATTTTTTGATTGTCTTTGATTTTAAGAGCAATTCTATTTTAATATCAGCATAATACAGCAGTATACAAATGAAAAAGATCTTATATTTACTTCCCTGTGTTTCATTTTATTGCCTTGAAAGCAAATATTCAATGGAAGGCATGATGTGACCATGGACTTGGCAGACTGTCACTGAATCTTACAACTGAAATATAGAAGATTTGAGAAATTAAAGAATTGTTCCAAATTCTCCAAGTCAGTAGTAGAATATAGAGAAAGCCAAGAAAATTTTGTGGTTCTGGTTCTATACTTTGAACACAAGACTGTGCTGATTTTAAATTCAAATATATTTTTTTCAAGTAGTTTATTCCACTAAAGAAGTGTCAACTGTTACAGCATTTATGCATTTATGAATTTTACCATATGGTGTTTTCCTTGATTTGGCTTTTGGCTGATACAGTTGATCTTGATTACTTGCATTCATATTGGCTCTGTGGAGGTTGTAGTAGCCAGGTCAAGTTCTGCCAAAAAGAAGAGAGGATGCTACAATCAGAATAGGAAAAAGAAGCTGTCAGCTTGCATTATAAATGAAGAAAAAGCAGTTTCTGATTAGGATACTAATCTCTTTAATCTGTTAAAAAATGCAGGGATTTTCAGATCCCCATAGCTCTTTCAGCATTTTTTTATTGAGAGAATTAATGATTTTGCAGGGGAAGTGGGACATTTGCTGTCTGCAGAGCACCGTCAAGGTGGTAGGAGGAATAGACCTGAAACCACCAAACCAATTGTATCCTTCTGTTCTGAGACTGTGGCATGGCTGGATTCCCTGATAGCTACGTAAGAATGAGTTCTGGTTGAGATTCTGCAGTTCAGCCCTTCCTGGTATTCTGTTATTAGATTCTCTAGTAACAAAAAAAGGTTGAGCATATGCCGATGCTTCCCCTCAGCAGCATTGATGTTTTCTAATGAAAACAGATACAGGAAGTGTATAGAAACCTCAGTTTTGTCAGCCTTCAGCAAGTGACCAATTTGGTTGAAATTGACCAATATTAAAACAAAACAAAACAAAAAAACACAAACAACAACAAAAAAAACCACAACAAAACAAAAAACCTAAAAAAAAAGTAACTACACCAAATAAGTATTACATGCTTTAATTAACACTAGTCTACTATGTTACACTATCTCTTGTTCATGAGAGAACTTGGAAAAGCAGGAGGTTGGAAGGATCACTTATCTGTTCTAATTATACCAAGATGTTGCATTTTACTCCATTGTTCATTATTTTCAAAGTCAGTAGCTTGGGTTTTTTCTCATAACCAAGCTGATAATAGGATACTCCCTGTGGAAAATGTATGTGTATAAAAATATAGGTCAATTATAAGTATGCTCTCAACTGCATAAAAGGAAGCAAATATATCTTCAATTTATGCTCAACTGTTTGAGTGGTCATCAGGTTTTGAAATAAACTCAGAGAAAATGGGATCTTTTTGGCAGTAGCTGTGATTTGCAGCATTTTTTCCTGCTTCTATTTCTACTGACAAATGCTGGTGGGATTGCTGAAAGCCAAGCCTAAGGGATTTGCTTGCTGACTTTTCTTAAAGCATGTGTCAGGGTGAAGGCCTGTGGATAAGATCTGACTGGGCTCTAGTTTGCATAGTTTTGTGTTCTCTCATATGATTTACTGTCTTTGGAGGCAGTACATGTAGATGCTCATGTCATGCCCAGAGCTCTCTAGTGTTCTTGCTCTTTCCTCCCCCCACAATGTTGTAAGATATTTCAAAAACATCTTACTGCTTTCAAGTCCTTTCTGATGACAGAGCAGTAACTTATCCTTCTTGCTACCCAGAAAGGGATTAAGTTTGCCACTTATTTGAACATAGATGTGACATAGAATCATGGAATGGTAGGGGTTGGAAGGGACCTCTGGAGATCATAGAGTCCAATGCCTCTGCCAGAGCAGGATCACCCAGTGCAGGCCACATAGGAGCATAGCTAGGCATGTTTTGAAAGCCCCTAGAGAAGGGCACTCCACAGCTTCTCTGGGCAGCCTTTTCCAGTGCTCTGTCGCCCTCACAGTAAAGAAATTTTTCCTCATGTGGAGGTGAAGCTGACTGGCCTGTAATTACCAGGGTCTTCCTTCTTGCCCTTTTAGAAGAGTGGATTGACACTGGCTTTTCTCCAGTCCTCAGGAACCTCTCCTGTTCTCCATGATCTTTAAAAAATGATGGAGAGTGGTAGAGCAACAACATCAGCCAGCTCCCTCAGCACTCGTGGGTGCATCCTATTGGGGCCCAATGGTGCGTCTTCAGTGTACCCAAGTGATTTCTAACCCAATCCTCACTGACTAGTGGAGACTCTTATTCCTCCAAGCTTGCTTTCTTACTTTGAGGGTCTGGGATTCCTGAGAGCTGATCATAGCAGTGATGATTGAAGCAAAGAAGGCATTCAGTAGCTCTGCCTTCTCTGCATTGTCTGTCACCAGGGCTCCCATCTCATTCAGCATGGCTTCGCATTTCGCTATTCTTCCTTTTACCATTGATGTACTTAAAGAAGTCCTACTTCCTTTGCCAGATTTGATTCCAGGATGGCCTTGGCCTTCCTTATTGCATCCCAACATACCCTGACAGTGGTTGAATATTAACCAGCTCTCTTGGACTCCCCTACCTTCTAGAGTCTTAGTCCATGGGATTCTTCCAAGTAGGTCTTTGAAGAGGACAAAGTTACCCCTCCTGAAGTCCTGGTTTGCAGTCCTACTTATTGCCCTGCTTCTTGTATGATACTAAACTCTACCATGTCATGACACCACGGCCATGGCTGCCCGTAACCTTCATGTCTCTGACCAGATATTTGTTCATTAACACAAGGTCTAGCAGCACACCTCTCCTCGGTGACTCTTCCACCATCTACATCAGCAAGTTATTGTCAATGCACTGCAAGAGTCTTCTGGACTGAGTATGCTTCACTGTGTGGACTTTCAACAGATATCAGGGTGATTGAAGTCACCCGTGAGCACCAGGACATGTGATCCTGAGGCTACTTTCAGCCATCTGTAGAAGGCCCCATCAACATCTTTTTCCTGGTTTGGTTGTCAGCTTTGCCCATATTTGTGTGCCCCTTAATTCTTACCCGTGAGCTTTCAACATGTTCTTCATCTCCCCTGGGTAGAACTCTTGCATTCCCCTTGCTCTTGCACATAGAGCAACTCTACCACCTCCGATTGCGATAGAAGCCATCTTCAATTTGCAATGCAAAACACCTTAACTGTTTCTAGACAAAATAAATGATACTGTAATTGTCTTTGTAATCAAAGACCTTTTTCAGGCAGAATTTGAAATTGAAAGAGGAAAAAAATAAGTCTGGGTTTGAAATTCTTGATTACTTGAAGGGGCTATATATTTTTTGGTTTATCCCCCCCTTTCTGGAATTTCACAGAAATACATATCAAGAAATACTTGCAATGTCTTTGATCCCTCTTGATTGTCCACTATAGGTATCAGAATATTCTGAATAATTTTGGAAAATAGTTTGGTCATGATGTAAGTGACCCATTTGGTAATTTACCATTTTATTTTTTAATCATTTACAGCCTTTGTGTGCTGTGTATTAAATTTAGGGTTCATTTACAGTTTTACAGCAGTATTTAGGAAAGAAGGCTGTTTACATTTCCAGACAGTGGAACCCCAAAATACTCTGTTTTCATAACATGCTGTGGATAGTTATTTTTCATAGCACTTCTGCAGCTGGAAAGAATTAGGAAGAATTATCAAATATTATTTAACATAAATACTTCAGTCTAAGTGGTGAGTTGCAGTGGTTTCCAAAAGAAAGTTTTAAATTTAATTTGGAGAGGATGTATAGCTTATCTTGTGATGAAAATACTTAATAGGTTCTGAAAATGTCTCAGATTTTCTGTCAGCTTTGCTTTCTGTGTGATGTTCAAAGAAAACAGTTAAATTTGTACGTCTTGCTTTACCATTTTAAAAAAATAATACTTTCTTTATGACTCTCTGGTTATTTAGGTTGGACAGTCTTTGGAGACTGTTACCATCTTACTTCCCTGCATGTATGGTGCTTAAAAAGATGAGATACTGATTGCAGTTGGAGGTTGTAGTCCCTAATAGAGCACACCAAATGTATTTAACAGCTGTAATTTCTTAATTATATTAACAGAGCTGTATTGTAACTATAACAAGTAAGGCGATATTTTGTGGGACGTTACCATTTTAGCTGTTTGGGTTTTTTTAAGCTGGTTTCTTCACATAAGTTGATTTTACTGAAGAAATTTAAAAAACTCTCTGCTTTATAAATAAGAGCTATACGTTGCTTTTTCACTGACCTTATTCTAAAAAAAGATTGAATGGAGTCAAGTAAAAAAAACATATTTGAGGTGTTTTTTAAAAAGAAACAACTAATGATCACTTTAGATACTTTTTGTTCAAAGTGTTCTTACCTGTTGTACTTACTGCTGACATTAATTTATAAATTACAGTTAAATAAAAATTGTGTCGTTTTGAAATTACACCACCTAGAGGGAGTTGTGCTGATAGGTAAGTGATAAAAGGAAATATAATATCCTATTTTTCTCCCAACAGAAACTTATGAAGATTTTGAAACAAGAGTCATTGAGGTAAGCATTGCAAATCTTTTCAAGGACTTTAAATGATCATCAGTATTTTATATTGAGCTTGTGATTATTTAACCAGCCTTTGCTAAGTCAATCTTACAGCAGTAGGAATTAGTCTGATACTCTGTTTCAAGTGCATGACATAATCTGGTACTTTTTTCACTGGGGCTTTATCTTCTCTGTTGAGCAAATAATGTGTAATTCAAAGGTGCCAGCTCTTGAACTGGCAAATGCCTGCAGATAAATCTTTAATAGTTCACATACAACCATAATAGGCAACCTGTTAAAAAGTGTTAGGGGTATTTCTCAGACAACACTGCAAGTAGGAAGTTATGTATCTGCTTGTAAAAGAATGAATTAATTAAAAAAGGGGAGTGGCAGCACAGGGCAGAGAGTGAGTGGAATGAAGGTCCCGTGTTGTGTGCTTTTCAAGTAATAAAATCTTCACTTGTCCTAGATCTCTTAACCTGTGATACTTTTTATCTTCTGGGAAAAATATTCTGACAGAATTTCCCATTGGCAGTTTTATATCCACTTTGTTACTGTGCTTATTCACAGTGTAAGTACGAGCATCTATGACTGGACTAATGTAAGTCTTGTTTCTACCCTCCTTTCTAAACAAATTATATTGCATCATCTCATGTTAAAAATATCTATACTAGTAACTGACAAAAGATGCCTGCATTCTGGTATTTTCCCTGTCTGTTTTTTTTTAGTAAATAAGATCTGTTACATGCTGTAAATCCTTCTACCTTTATTTGCAAGTAATAAGGTTGTCTCCCATGTGCTTATCTAGTGAACTTAATCCTGGTTGGCTATGATAGAATTATTCTCTGTACTCTTGAACTCTGTGGCTGACCCACTAGGGCTTCTTAATAGAAGCGTGGAATATTTTGAAGAACAGCATATGTGCAGAATCAGTTGATAATGCAGCATCCAGAAGTGAGAACAATTATCTGCTCTCTATGCTTGCATGTTCCTTTCTCTTCTACTTGCATCATAATTTTTAGTGAGACTTGTGGTACCAGTGGCAAAATAATTTCCAACTCTGTGTCCAGAAGGTTGTTTTTTTTTTTTCAGACAACTATAGTCTCAAGCTTATTTATTTATTTAAATACCTAATGTATTAGAAGGACATATTTCCTGAAATTATTGATCCATTAGAGAACAAAACCCTCTGTGGTATGGCAAATTGACTGCTTGCAGCTAGGGGCTGGAAAGCCCCCGTATAAGATTTTACAAAAACTGTCTTGTTCATAAGTATTGATCTTATTGGTGAAGGAGGACAGGTTTGGGAGAAATTCAAGTGTTATTTGCAGCGCTTTTTGCTCAGGTGAGATCTCAGAGCCATGTTTATCACCTTGTGCTCCAAAGCCCACCTCACCAGTCTGTTTTGCCCGTATTTGTGTACCCCTTAATTCTTACCCATAAGCTTTCAACACATTCTTCATCCCTCATCCTGGGTAGAACTCTTGCATTCCGCAAGAGCAAAACTGACCACCAAACCAGGAAGATGATGATGTTGAGGCCTTCTACAGAGCAGGCCTCTCCACAGAGCGGGAAACTCTTCCTGTAACTTCAGGTTGGCTGCAGGGTGGAGGAAAGCATCCTTGCAGAGCATTTTGCAGAGGTGGTTGTGAGAGAGTGCTGCCATTCTGCAAACAGCTGATGTAAGGTGAAAACCAAAGCCCCAGATCGCTCTCTGCTGGCTGCTCTGTAGCCTCTCATCCTCCGGTTTGTCTGTATAACCAGAATCACCCTGTCCCGGGTGCAGAATCCAGTGCTCTTGTCAAGTTTCATATGACTTGTGACTGCCCAGCTCTCTAGTCTATTCAGGTCTCCCGGTTGTAAGGATTGAGGGATTCTGCAGCTCGTCAGTGATTTAGTATCACTGGCAAATTTACTTAAGTGTACATTTGACTCCTGCGTCAAGATAATTTATAAAAACATTAAAGAGCACTGGCCCTAAAATGAAGCCCACTAGTGACTGGCCACCAATCTGATGTAACTCCATGGACTATAACCCTTTGAGCCCAACCTATCAGCTGATTGCTCACCTGACATATTATGGACATACCTAGCTGTATGCTGGACCTTTTGTACAGAAAGATACTGTGACATACAATTTCAAAAGCTTTGCTAAAATCCCCAAATCCCCCACATGTGCTGGTTTCCTTTGGTCAGCTAGTCGGGTGACCTTGTCGTAAAAGGAAATTAAGTAAATTAAACAGGACTTTCTACTTGTGAACCTGTGTTGTCTATAGAATCATAGAATAGTTTAGGTTGGAAAAGACATACAAATAGTTACGTAAACTTGTCACTTTAGAACATTCTTCTGGTGTTTACTTACCTGCAGATGAAGTTGCTATTAGACTGATTTTCCTCTCAGGATTATCATTAGAACCTTTGTTCTATTGAAAAACTATACTAGCCTAGCTGCTGCTTTAAAAAAAGAGACTTCTCTCATTTGAGAGCCAGGGTATTACCCTGAACCAATATGCATTCTGTAATAGATGCATGTCAGGTCTCTTTGCTTCATATGAATGTTGGCACCCTTTTATCACTGTAAAATAAAGTGACTGTTGATTGAGTTGTTATGCAACTTTGAGTAAAGATGAAATTCATCACTTTACTCTTGTCATTACTACATCTTTGCTCACCAAACAAGTCTGTGAAACATTGCCCGTATTTTTAGCCAATATTATGTTGTATTTGTGTCCAGATGAGGTATTTGTTCTGAAGCATCTGTGTTTGAGTTTCTATTTAGTTTCACTTACAGCATATCATCTTAAAGTTCCATTTCCAGGGTTTGCTAGTGATGCCCTTTTTAGCCAGTCTGCTACCGTGCACTGTCATATACTATTGGAACAGCTAGCTTTCCTTCACACAGACCCATTTTAAATCCTTTGTCTGGCAAAACTGGTAAGGAATAACACATTCTTAATAGGATGCACTTGAAAACAGTTATTCTGTCTCAAGATTTTTCATTGTGATTATAGTAAAATCTCATATTCAGATTTTAATCTCTTTGAGACAACAACTTTCTTCTGTGCTGCCTATCTCTAAGCAAGCTATAAATGCCAGAAATTTATTTTCATGCCAGACCTCATGTCTGAATGCATTTTTCTTGGAACACGACCAAACATCTCCCTTTTTGAGACAGAGAAAAGTGAACCAATCTCTTGACAATAAAATCAGAACTGCTGCCTAAAGAACTTTGAAATCAAGAGTTTATTTGGTTTGGAGAGAAAGGAAACTGTTATCCTTTAAATGTGATTGTAGACAAAAAGGGAAGGAGGTGGCTGCATCCCAGTCCAGAACAGGACCAAACCTATAAAGCACAGAGTCCCTTTATCTGCAGTTTTGCAGGGTTCATTGCAACACAAGGCTGCATAGGTTTAAGAGTAGGATTTGAGGTGTATGAAAGAGCTTAAAGCTACATCAGTATATTGTTTCCATCACTGTTTGAGAAAAAAAGATACTTAAAGTTAGGGAAATAAATTATTTTCACCAAGAGCTGAGAATTTTAGTGTCGTACTGAATGTGATCATACGAGTCTATCCATCATCTTAACTGAAATACATCTGCCCAGAGTAGGTAAGATTTTTCCAGAATTAAAAGAAAATAATTTTTTAAATGACCTTGAGTAGCTAATAAATAGCATGTACAGGGTGCAAGAGTAAGAACAATGTTAATATACCTGAGAGCAGCATTCATTTCATTTAAACTGTGTACAAACATAACGTATTGGAAAGTGAGTTTAAGTCTATTTAATTGGGAGAGAGCAATTATGAGAAGCATTTCCTTAAACAGAATAGCCTGATTCGCAACAGCTCATTGTCTGAAAGTTAGAAAAATAATCAGGCAAGTCAGAAGTTGAGTTTACTGACAGCTCTACTCCAGAAAAGCCTCTGAAGGTTCTCTCCTGTCCTGGTAAATGAGGAGATTGGTTTCTTCTGTCCTTGTTTATCTTGCTGCATTTTGCTGAGACAGCCATCAGGTGGGAATCCACCCAGCGGCTTGAATGATTTCTAGATTAATCCTATGTATCAGAATCCTTGCTTGCTGCAGTAGTTTTGAATATCTTGTGAGACATGGAAAATAATGATGTTGTACTGTAATGTCAGATTGAGTAATTAAAAATCATGAGTTGGTTTATATATTTTTATTTTTTTTTTTAATCCTCCAAAGGGGAAAGGAATAAGCTGTTTTACATGTCTACTGTGGTAAGGATAAGCAATCGATTTAAATGATGAGCAAGGGAAATTTAGACATAAAGAATGAGTTGCAAGTGGAAAGTTGAATACTGGAATGGATTGTCTGGGATTAGATATCTGTCATTGTGAGGGTTTTAAAACCAAGTTAGATAAATCTGTCAGGAAGTGATGTGGAGACAAAATCTGTAACTTTCTAACCCATTTTCCTATGATTCTTAAGATTTTTCAGGTGCATTTCATTTAATCTGTAGACATCTCTGTGCGTTCCACTTTAATTAGCTATTTATAAAGTAAAATATTAAGGTTAGGGTAGATTTACCTTGAAAACACTCAGCTCCCAAGGAGTATTCATCTGACACTATCAGGAGGTGAAAGTAGATCTGCATTATTCTCAGTATATGTGATGAGAGAGAAGAGGAATGCTTTCCTCCCTGGCAGTAGTTGGGAGTAGTCTGGAATCTACTCCATAATGTGTGTGTGTATATATATATATATATATATATATGCAGCACTTGAACTGCTCTCTTTCTGTATCAACTACATTTGAAAATAAAGCTATCCTGCTGGAACATCCAAAGGGCTCCAGCAAATGTCCTGCCTGAGGTAAAAATATATTCTCTTCATTCTCCTCATTTCTAGAGGCCCCTCCATGTAATGAATCCCCCTGTCACTGAACTCATGTTTCTTCCTCATACTCTGTTTGCCCTGAAACAGCATCATGCAGATGTCTTGGATGTCTCCACTACTCGCTGGTGCTCTTGTATGGTGATGATGATGTTGTTGAACAAAATCACTTTCCAGTATCTGCTGCTCAGAGTGATGATAACATCCTTGCAAATGTAAAATAGTTTCTATTTCATTTTTTTCATCAGTCATCCTTAGGCCTTTTTTTATAGACCCTTCTTTGCCTTACTGACTGAGTCTTTTTTTTTTTTTTTTTCCCCTGAACTAAGCCCTCATAATTTGTTTTTCCTTTTTAGTATTTTAGTTTTCCAGAACTTAAGAGGATGATGATTATTTGTAGGGTCCCTTCTGTTATCGTAACAAAGCTGTTTTATTGTGTGGATATCATCACTATTTATTTTTAAACTAAATTGCTGTTTAAGATCAACTTTGACTTTTCACACATTCAACAGAATGTGTGAAGTGGTACTGCTATGTACAAGAACAAATGAAATTAAAGTTAATTTAATGAGGCATATCTTTTTCATTAATGAGTGTATTCAGTCTTAAGTCTTACTATAACATTTATCAAAGGATCTGACCTTCACTGGTAGAGAGTTTGTGGATTGAACTTGGCAGTATGGGCTTAGACTGATGTAGCAAAGACTACTTGGGCCATTTACCTTTTAGCTGTGTCTGTGTTGGAAGGCACCACTCCTAAAAGAAGTTATTTTTTCCTTAATCAGCCCTGCAGCTGGCAGTGCTTTCAGTTAATTGAAAGGGCACATTGCAGAAAAACAGCTATTGTTTTGTTACTGTGGTGTGTCACAACTGACTGTCAGTTTGAATACCACAGTAGGTATTTACTAAAGTTGGCCGTTCTGTGCTGGAATAATTATTTATAGTCGACTTAATTAGATTAAACAACAAAATAAGTTGCACCACAATGCTTCCATGTGCTGTAGAAATCTGTTTCAATGTTTTGTTATATCTGAATAAGAAAAAAGCTTTTAAAACCAGGCTGGAGCTCTGGTGTTATACGTGATTGCCACAGATGTGAAGTGAGAAAGAGGAGGTTTCTTTTCAGAAAAATAGCACCAGCAGCAAACACTTAATGTAATCAAAGCTAAAGGTGAGCCCAAGATAATTGAGTCCTACAATTTTCTGATAACAAGTTTTGAAATAAACATTTTTTTATCATTCTAATTTTAAATAGATAGCATACATGATGCTATTTCTGTGTGTCTTTTCCATTTTCTTTCTCTTCACAACAGTACAGGAGATTAAAATGTTTGTTAGGAAATTATACTTTGCAGCAAGAAACTGAAATCCTTTTTCAAAGGACTGTCTTATGAACAAAGTTACAAAAGCTGCTTTCTGTTGTCATTATGCTACGGAAGCCATAGTGCTCCCTTGCTAGAAGAAATTGTTTATTGTTTTCTTATAACATAGAAACAGAAAAGCTAGCTTGATCTTTCCCTGCTTGTAGAATAGAGCGCAGGATGAGGTCAGATTTTCATGTAAACTAGAGATAAAGTTGTCATAGAGAACAAGCTAGCATGGGTGCGTGTTAAGGGATTGTAACATGGACTGCATATTGGGTTTTATTTCTGACTTACAGAAGCATTACTTACTTCCATTACTTAGAGCAGGTGACTTGGGCTACCCATTTCTTTCCTTTCCTTCCCTGCCAACCCAAAGGCACATTTCCTGTTTTGCTCATACATTGCACATAAGAATTTCTATGAATGGAGCTGGTGGTAGTATTTACTGTTGTTTAACATAATGTCATAATAGTGGTAATTAAAATTTACAGCTGTAGTTGACATCCGCCATTCTTATTTTAACTGGAAGTCTTCTTTTTGTATATGATCCACCCTCAGATGAATTTTTCTTTTAATTTTTCTCCAAACTCAGCATGGTAACATAGTAAAAAAGTAGCTTAGGCGATATCCTGTCTTATAGTACTGTTTGCCTTATAGTAAAGAAAATAGCTTAGGTGATACCCTCTGTTACAATACTGCTTGCCTTGTAGTACTATCAAAATTAGAAAGTGAGACCTAGTAATCAGTAAAGCCTGAAAGCACGTTAACATGAAGTTAGTGGCCTTTGAATCTTTCATGAAGGGGAGCTGCCAGGGAGAAGATAAAATTATAAATAATGCTATTTTCAAAAGACGGATCTTGGGGGGTCTTTGTTCAACACTGAAGTTGTCCACTGCCAGTTGTGAAAACTCTGCCTTTTGATCACTTACTATTATGTTCATGCTTTTTTGATTTTGTTAGCTGTTGCTAGTATGAATAACTTTTACTTGATGAATTTTGTGCAAGCATGGCCCCATTTTAACTGGGCCAGTGCAATATTTCCAGGGTCAGAATCGTTCCCTTTTTCACTTGTTTTGTATTTGAGTGTTAAATTATAGAAAGGTATAGACTTGCTAAGGAAGTTCAGATCAAGCAATACACTCAATTCGTACAGAGAAATGGTGCAAAAAGCAGCAAGATAAAGACACCAATACTATCCTTAAAAATCCTTTGCAGATACACACTGGTGCTTTAGTTTATATACAGATCTTCATATGTCATGAGCTGGGTGTTGGGATGTTGGTGTTATCTTTTTTGCTCCTTACAATAAAAAAATCACTTTATGTTGCTGTTTTAATTCAGGTTTAGCTCTCATTCTTTCTTATGTCGTAGGTAAAACTGTATGTGGACCTTTTTCTTTTGGGTGTTTGTTTATTTTAACTTTCTAAATGTGTTGGAAGGAAGGGAAGAAGAGAAAACAAGAGAGATCTTTTTTGTGCATAGTAAAAATACACATGCATAGTAAAAATAACTAGCTCTTCCTTAGATAGAATCACTAAAAGAATAAATTGCATTGAGTGGATAATTGGGTGAATATTCTGAAAAGCATATGGATGATACTTTCCCAGGAATCAAGTTAGTGATGAACTCTAAGTGCAGCAGGGGGGTATTAATATAATATAAAGCCATAGTTTCAACTTTCCACAAAGAAGCAAAAACCTTACAAGTACATCTTTAAGACCACAGAATTAGTCCTGCTAGACTTGCTACTTGTGACAAAAAAAAATATTCCTTGATACACAGTCTAAAACCTTTGTTTCTTTTATAAGTCATTGGAAATTGTTTTCCTAGCTATTGTTTTTGAAAAGAGTGCAATAACGAAGGCTTGTGACAAGGAAATGCTGCATGATCCAAGATCCACTGTTTGACATACCTGGCTGAAAAATTATACAGTATGCAGGATACTCTCTGAATAATAGTTTATTTCAAATGATATGCAGGCTCAAAATTACTTTTGGGGTATTGGAGCTCTGGATTTTGCTTTCTGAACTGCAGGGAAGGTTTCTGTTCCCTGGGTGATACTGACAGTGTCTTCAAACTGACAGAGAAAATTTCAGTCAGTTCTTAAGGTAGCACCTGAAGCAACCTAGCACAGAAAGAATTAGAGGTCAGAGGTATTCTCTAGAATTTATTTCTGATGTTCCCAGAGTTCTCAAGAGTTTTGGCCTGCCTTTAAAGTAGAATTTACAGATGCTACCTTCAATTGGTTCTGTTGATTAAATAATTAAATCTTTTTATCTCTTTTACCTGTCAGCCTGTATGCATGAAATAGTTGGCATTTGGAACACTCAGAAGCTTTTAAGTGAATTATAATTTGGCATGATTATGGATCATCCTTTGAAAAGGAAACAAAGCCATGTCAGAAGTTGTGTGCCTTTGAGCATGCATTATTCTGTTAACTTTAGGATCTGCACTCAGATGTGAGCCACATTCATGAAGCCACATTGAAACACATGCTGTGTAAGTAAAGCATTTGAGCTGTGTTATTTTTTCCTACTGAGTTATAAAAGACAGAGTTTCATACATTTGACAGGGGAAAAATATCAACATTAAACATACTTTAGTCAATAGTTTCTCTGCAGATTGAGCTCATTACTAATTTGAATGAGAATGGAATTTAGGGTTTATCCCAGAGCTGTGGTGAGTCAGCCTTTATAAAAAACTTCATTTATCTGGTCAAAAACTTGCATCTGTTTTGCTGAGTGAGGTGCAGAGGAGTCCAGGTTATTTTCTGTACTGCTGTTTCTCCATTTACTGTGTCCTTGAGGGATGAACAAGATGGCTGGTTTTAATCTTCCTGCTTCTCTGAGGTTATAGATACTGAATCAGATTGCCTGAGAGAGAAGTATTTTATTTATGCTACTGATGACCAAGATGAGAAGAATATTGGCTGTTAGGTTATATAATAAAAGGCCTGTCTGCCCACCCACAAAGGAGTGCAGAGGCAGCAGCAGGTAGAGGAACCTGAGTAACACCCTGCTGAGACTCCTTCCAGGACAATCACAGAAGATCCATAACTGCAGTGATGGCTCATCTGCACAGACCAGATGAGGCAAGCAGGGGAACCAAAGTTACAGGTTTGGAGAAATGGGTACCCAATCCGGCTCCTCCTGGGGCTGTACTGGACTAGCCTCATCCCCGTGGTCCAGGGATGACATCTATGAAGACGAGGGTCTCCAGAGCACCCTGCAGACTGAGGTGAGGTTACTGCCAGATGTAGGGGACACATTATAGAATGCATGGGAAGAGCATTTCAGTATTACACAAGACTTACGGGATGCCTAGGGCAGGATCCAAAGGGAGAAGAAAGGAGGAATCTAGGTGACTTGGGGAGGAACAAGTGTCTGGGAAGTAAAGGGACAGAGGAATAGAAAGTGTGGCTTACATGTAAACAGGGCTGATCAGTATGTTTGTCTCACCATGACCTGTGTCTGACCAGTACAGTCTGTCCCGAGTCTTATTCAACTCAATTTCTAGCTATTTTTTGGTGGCTAAGACTCTAGCTTACTGTGTGTATATGGGGGTATCTAAGTACCAGCAACTGGACTATATGTATTTCCTACTAACAGACCCGCATTCTGATCAGTCAGGGAGAGGAACAGGATAAGGTTATTAGTGCTGTTTCTAAGAGTGCTATTAATTTGTTTGTGTTGATCTGCAGGACTTGCTGTGTACATATGCATATATATCTTTCCTAGATGTGTTTATGTGCCCCCTGGGATTGCATTCCCATCTTTCTGTAAAGGTACATGGATGGAGAGAGTATCTCCTCCTTTAAGGGTGCATGGTTAAGGACCTTTCCAGTGTAAAAGGGGATAATAAGGGAGAAGCCATAAAAGAGAACATAGAGATGCAAATCTGCTAGACAAACTATAAGGCAGGCAGTTATGTGGAGAAAAACTGATCATCCACAGTAGTTGCTAAAGGTGTGTTCAATGTGAGAATGTTTATTTCATTAAGAATATCTGATAAAGGTCTAGTGGGATACTAAGAAAAAGGGGGAAGCTGTAATCAAAATATATGAAGACACAAACCTGACAGACATAATGAAGCAAATAAAAGAAATAAACCTTGTCGGTCCCTCATTGATGGTCTATCAAAATGCTACAGGCAAGCCAGTACTTTACAACTGATAAGGATGCAAACTTGAGGGTCCAGCATGTTGGACAGGTGTCACTGAAACTGTGCAAGCCGCTGAAGGAATGTGCAGGGGAAGAGGTTGACGCAGAACAAAGGAGGAATAGACAGAAAGGAGGAGTATCACGGGGCTGTCTGCTTGGCCAGTCTGTGTGCTGGTCTGACTGCGCCCTGTGCCTGATCCCCACAATCTGTCTTATTAAATCTTAATTACCTCTGCATAATCTCATTCTTTGTCACATGTATATGAGGCTTGCCGGGTCCCTTCTGGCCCCTCACATTCTGTGACATTCTGTGATTCTTTGGGGGACTGGTGTTGAGTGGACACGGGGCCAACAACTGGAGTCAGACTAGGGGCGTGGGTATCCCGTGGCCTGTGGTGCTGGCTACTGGAACAAGTGAGGGTCCTAGTACCAGTATTTGGAGGGGCCATAGCTCTCTGAATCTAGGGAGGATCCTACAGAATTTGAGCCTGGAGTGAAAGCTACATGAAGGGACCAGTGAGAGTGAAACTGGTGCCAGGAACTGCAATCAGGCTGGGAGTGTGGGCACCTCTGACTTGCAGTGTCAGCAACCAGAGTGAGTGAGTGGGGTCTCAGTGCAAGCTACTGGAGCAAGTGAGGGTATTTGTTGTGAGCCACTGGTGCAGGAATAGTGTATGTTCT
This sequence comes from Chloroceryle amazona, assembly GCA_027560015.1. Lineage (NCBI taxonomy): Eukaryota > Metazoa > Chordata > Aves > Coraciiformes > Cerylidae > Chloroceryle > Chloroceryle amazona. Next base: position 33,360 of record JANHFX010011829.1, on the reverse strand, counting down.
GAAAACCAGCTCCTGGGAGAGATTAGGGTGAGTGAAGCAAGTCAGGGGCTCAGTGCTGATGCCTGGAGCAGGGCCGAAAGTCACAGCCCATCTACTTGGTGCCAGCTGCTGTGGAGGCAGCAGAGAGGTGAGGATCTGTATCTTCCCCAAACCTGATATTTGGTGGGAAGTGTGGGGGTTAATTTACTAGCAGACTTCAAGCTGGACTGGCCAGTGAGTAGGACGCCTGAGGTTTGAGCATGGGGTCAGGCAAGCAGAGGGACAACTACTCGTATTCAGAGGGACCTGTGAATGTGGAGCGACTGTGAGAAAAGTGTGTGTGTGCTGCATGTTTACTAGTGAGGACCAAGCTGGACTAGCCAGTAAGTAGAAGATCCTTGAAGCAGATAAAAGGGCCTGGACAGTGGTATAAGATGAACAGAAAGGCCATGCTGATATTCGGGGAATCCGCGAATGTCCATGCGCTCATGAATCTAGAGAATGGTGTGCGTGTGCCTGCACTAGTGAACTTGAGTCTCCACCAGCTGAAGAGGAAGAAAGGAACATGGCCATCTGTACTTAGGTGTTATGCAAGTACTAGATGTAGGTGCTGTTTAAGGCAGTGCCTTGTCTGTAGCAGACAGTAACTGGACAAGTCAGTGGCTTGCGTTTGTGTCTCTGGGATACATACTTGTCTTTGTTACTTGTTGAACCTGCATCTCCATCCTTCCACCTGGCTGGGCTGGGCTCCAGTAGTCAGCAAAGTCCCAGGCCTGGAGCTGCGGGAGGTGGTATCCACTCCTGATATCCCTTGGCACCTTGCTACTTGTTGGACCTGGGAGCATGGAGCTATGACAGCCTCACCTCTGAATTCAGCCCTCCCCAACACTTAACATTCAACATCACTGTGGACTGATAAATTCACTAGCTAGATGTTTCTTGAGGTCACAGCTTAGTAATAATAGCAGAAGACAAGATAAAAGTCATGACTAGAATATGGATTCTAGAACGGAGGACTTTTCACGGCAGTCAGTTTGGCCTGTCATTCATTCTGCTTTTATGAGAACAAAACCTCTAGGGAAATGTTGGCTTTTACTTTTTTCTAACAATGTAGCAGCTGTTAATTATTTCAAATCACAGTAACTTTTAGCAGCCTTCCTCTGACTGTTGCCTATTTCCATACTCTCAGTTCCACCTCTGAAACTGTTGCTTGCCATTTCTCATCTCAATAAATATATGAGGTGGTTTCATCTTTTTATTTCAGAGGTGCTGTTCTTCCACTAGCTCTCAAAAGAAAGCTGAATTTGCATTATCACCACTGAATAATGGATACAGGAAGACAGTAAATTTGAGGTACACTGTGATTAGGGTTGAGCATGCATCTCTTTTCAGATTTAACAAATTGCCTTTAAACCCAGCTTGAGTGGCCATCTAGTGAAGAGCAGTAATTGTGTCAGAGGTGGTACTGTTTTAAAAGCATCCCGTTGTCCATTGTGTATCAATTCCAGTGCAGTTTAATGATGGGCTTTCAGCCACATGCTTGATTTCCAAGATGCATGGGAAGCATTGCTGAGTGCGCTCCAGAAGACCACTGCTTTCCTTGATGTAAGGAGTCATGGGGCTGTGGCAGGGAGAATCTAAGGACACTGTCGTTCCAGAAGTCATGGCTGCCTGTGTACTTCTCAAGCTTGAAAGGCCTTCACATCATTTGAGGAGAGATGCAGTAGCACTGTCGGTGATGGATGACAGAACACATTTTCCTTCAGAGCTGCTCAGAAACAGCTGACAAGTGCAGTTACTGGAAGGTTTCTGGAGAAGCTCAGTGCATGTGTCTTTATTGCCACCTTCTGGAAAGGGAGGAGAAGAATTCTTGACATTTCTGCAAACATCACGTCCTTTCTTTTTGACAATAAACCTGCCAAGTTATTTTTTTGTACAAGTACTTACTCAGATTGTCAGTGGAAGGCAAAAAGTACATGCAAAGCAAAAATAGCGTGCTCTTGATGCTCCTGGAGAGATCACTCTACTTCACTCTCTTTCATCATTAGTTTGCATTTTCTGTAAATAGTGTATTTTACAGGCACTTTCATCTTAGGGGGTTGGGTTTTTAGCTTGTTCTTGTGAGGAAGGAGATTGCAGAAAGAAAAATAGCTTGGAATATGTAATTAGTAAAGCAAATATTTCTTTGAAGCATGCTCTAGAATTTATGTGCACCTTGGATGTAACAGCATCTTTGTTTTAATGAAAGCAAGGTGGAATTTTTCAGAAGCACTCATTCATTCATTTTGGTGGGTGTTTTTGTGAATTTCAGTAAGAATATTTAAGCCATAATCAAGTAATTTATAATAACCTGCTTTCAGATGTGTAATGTCACAACCAGACTGGCTTATTGAAGAATTACATATAGGGAAAATGGGGGAAACACTGTTTAATGCGTGTATCAACAATGCATGTTTAATTACTCTGTTGTTATAATTACCCTGATGCAGCTGAGAGGTTTTTCCTCTCAAATGCATCTGGATAAGTAAGGTAAGTAAGTGTAAATACATGAGAGTAAATAAATTTTATGTTTTGACTGGTAATTCTGAGACAGAGGTATGAAGAAAGTCAAGCAATATCTAGTATGTTATTTTCTATGTCTATATTTTGAATATTCTATATATTTTTATTATGTTTTTATGTTATACAGTATATTAAGTACATATTAAAATATATGTCTGTGTTTAAATAAACACGTATTTTAAAACAGGAGCTAGATGGGCAGAATATCTCAGGTGATACGTTAAACCATTTAAGGTGGGAGACTGTAAACCAATGACTTGTGTATAGTCACAAAGGGGTGTTTGTAGCAGAGGCAGGAGCAAATTTAGATTTTCAGAATGCTAACCATAATGCCATCTGTCTCCCCAGTTGTTGCTGTGTGTCCCCACTTCAAACTAAATAGCTTTCTTGCATCTCTGCTTGAATTTCTTGTAGAGTTTTTGTAAACATTTCTAATTCCAGGAAAGAAATACCATTTTCTTCTACCCTCTCTTAAATCAAGTCTTCTTTTTAGCAGTTGTCATCTCAGTAATAAGACTGTCTTCTGAAGTCTGGAAGTAGATTTCAGTACTAAGTTTTAACCCATCTTAAAGCAACAACATGCCCTCAGCAATTCCTGAGAGAACATCTAAAATATGTTAAAATATGAGGGGGGGAAGTGAAATATTAATATCACTTTCAATTTTTTTCCAATGTTTTTTCATCACCATTGAAATCACACATGAAGCTAGCGGCATTCGAGCATTAGCTGTTGTGCAGCTAAACACAAAAGAGGGCATATTTTAATGAAACTGTACTGAGGTAGCTTTTTCTGTGTCCGAGTGTAGATTAAAGGAGCCTTTACATGTTTAATGCCTTGAAGTTAGTGTCCCACTGCAGAGGATACCCATTAGCAAAGACAGTTAATTATTGTAAGGTTTTGTCACAGACCTGCAATTCCTTTTGGGTGAACTGAGTCTGTAAACAAAAAAGTGCCAAAACAGTTGGACTGTGCCATAACATGATGATTTTTTTTTTTTTCTTCAGGTGAAAAATGTATTTTGTATGAAAGCAAAGGAAGGCAGAAAAAAATCAATACGTGCCTTAGTGGCGGTTGGAAATGGTAAAGGGGCTGCAGGTATGTGTGTTTACTGTATGTAAAAGATGCCAAATTAATCATTGTTTGTAATAGGACTTCAGGAGGCATGGTGATTTAAAGGGATGTTTTATACTTTAAAAATTTTAAAACTACCCTTTTTTCCAAGGGGCAGTACGAAATACCTATAAAAATACTGAGTTGCATCTATAAATGCAAGCTTTAGAATGAAATTATATAGGTATTCCATTGGACTCTTTATTTTCTATTTTAAAAAAAAATATATTGGAGTAGTAGTAATATGTGATTTGTTTTGGAGCATATATTATCCAGTGGTAAAAACATTATTTGTTTAACTCTAGAGTGATAGGAGTAACCACTGGCAGATCCTACCGGAAGGGATCCTCTGTGCTTTCCTGTACACACTGTTTCTTTTTACTGTAGATAATTGTTCATGTTTTAAAAAAAAATCAAAGCCTGAAAGTATTCAGCCATTCATACCAGCATTTTTTTGCCTAACTGCAGAGTGGAGTTTATTCTAAATGAAAGAAAAATACAGGCACCTGCAAAAGCTGTCTGGAATTGCAGGTGGGCTGACTTGCCCTGAAAGGTATTCATCCCCTTGCACTGGTGGTGGAAGAAAACTCAGCTGAGTGTGCCTGTGCTTGACAAAATGAATCTGAGCTTTCATGGTTAGAAGAGCAGATAGAGCCATAAGGATGTAGGAGTCGGTGGATGTGGATTTGACTTTCTGGTTTTGAAAACACTTCCGTGTTGTTTGGGTTCTTAGGTTTTATTTTCATTTACAGTGGTGACCACTTTGCAGCAAAGGGTAGCATGACTGGTTCTACATTTTCCTGGGTTATTTTCTAGGTAGAACTAGTATAAATCTAGCCAGTTTGTTGGGGTTTTTTTCTTCTCTAAGTGTCAGGATAGTCACTTGAAAGTATTACTGGCTTTAATTATAAAAGGCTTATTTACTGGTAGTCTCAGCTTGTATCTTGATTCAGAAGTTCTTAATTTGTCAAATCCCAAGACACTAAACTTCCTGCTGATTTAGTGCTTTAGGAAGCTTTCTTCTTTTATTGAAGTTAATGATAAAAACATCCACTTTATGGACTTCCTACAAATACTATATTTACTCTTTATATTTAACTCTTTATATTATACTCTATATTTACTCTTTGCTATTTTTAGGGAAAAATAGAATACTAAGAGCCCTTTAAGTCTAGTCTCATAGTAACTTCAGTGATCTGCAGCTTGGACTGATTTGTAGACTTTCTCCTTTGACTCTTAATAACACTCTTCAGCAAGCAATTTGAAGTCTATCCACAGAAATGATGTCTGTGACATAAAGTAATTATGACAAATCAAAAGAAATGTTCAGATTATGAAGGATCTTATAATATGAGCTGTGAAAAGACGCTTTTTTCCTTTTCTCTCTCAGTAAAGACAGGAGAAAGAATATTGGTCATAGGCATTCGGTTTAGTTGTGATTTCGTGGTAGCGGAACTCTTAAACACAGTCTTGTACACAGGGTAATGATGACCACACTATTGCTAGAAGCAATCAAACCACCTCAGTACAGTATGTAACTTGGATTAACTAGCCCTGGATCCCAGCACAAAGATACTATGCAGACACTGTAGAGCAGCGAGTTTTTTGCGTGTTTTGAGTTTGTTATTGAAAAAATAGTGTTTATTTTTTCACTTAGTTTTCAAATACCATCAGTTAAAGACTTTTTTTTTTTCTTGTTGCAGAATAAGTTTTATTTAAGAAGTACCCCGGAATGTGCTAAGTTTTTCTCCATGAGGAGATAGTTTTCATGCATTCTCTTGTGGATACAAACTGATTTACATTAAAATTCCCATTAGACCTCAAAAGGAATTAGAGATGAGAGAGCTTTGCAGAATTAGAAGAATTAGCTAAAAAAAAATAGAAAATTAGTATCTCATAAGTAAATAGTTCAAATTATATAATCCAAATGATAAGAGAATTCCTGCCTCTATCAGAAGCATGTATATGGAATATATTGTATTGGTGACAGAGTACAGGAACTTATATTTGTATATGACTCCAGTAAAGAAAATCCTGCTTTCAATATATATGCAGAGCATCCACCTTTTGGATATAAATAGTTTCCTTTTATTATGAGCCGAATAGGTATCTCTGATGATGGGATGTTTGTGGGAGCTTTAATAAGACAACTGTATTTTCAGGCAACTTCAGTTTTCCAGAAATTAATTTATAGAAGAATCAAGTCCAGATGCATTCCTCAAGCTGAATTTTAGTTGCAGTTTGAAAGGAAGGAAAATTTATATCTAGGGTCTTGGAGATACTCTGTGTATAGCTGTACCTGATATATCTGCATCAGCTTCCATTTTCTTCTTCATTCCCTTCTTTTTCAGCAGAAGACTAAACTTTTTAAAAGTTTTTAAAATGGAGTGAAAATAACAGATACTAAACATGTTTGTGAAGTTCTGTTTTTTTTCCCCCTTGCTTTCTGGATGTCCTGCCTCATTTATTTCTCAGTAATAAAAATGCTCTTTACTGTGTTGCAGGTTTTGCAATGGGGAAAGCAGGTGACAGGATGAATGCTTTACGGAAAGTATGTTGACTGAATTATTAGTTGCTTGATGACAAGCACAAATAATTCATACCCACACCTTTTTAGTTTTAATAATGAGTATCTTTTGTCGTCTATGCAAAGAAGTCTGTCCATGTACATGATTTGTCCTTCTTGGTACAAATAATCATAAAATCATTTAGGTTGGAAAAGACCTTTAAAATCATCAAGTTCAATCATTAACCTAACACTGTCAAGTCCACCAGTAAACCATGTCCCTCAGCACCACATCTATATACCTTTTAAACACCTCCAGACATGGTGACTCCACCACTTCCCTGGGCAGCCTGTTCCATGGTTTGACAACCCTTTCTGTGAAGAAATTTTTCCTAATGTCCAACAATCTAAACCTCTCCTGACACAACTTAAGGCCATTTCCTCTTGTCCTATCATTTGCTCCTTGGGAGAAGAGATGGACCCCCCACTCGCTACACCTTCCTTTCAGGGTGTTCTAGAAAGTGGTAAGATCTTCCCTCAGCCTCCCTTTTTCCAAGCTAAACAATCCCAGTTCCGTCAGCTGCTCCTCAGAAAACTTGTTCTCTAGACCCTTCACCACCTTCATTGCCCTTCTTTGGACACATGTAATGAGGTTGCCTGGTGATGAGATTCTGTTAATACACTTTTTCTTTCTTTGTACTCCCTTTTCTATATCGTAAGGCTATCCCCCTGTGGTCATATAGCATACAACCTGCCTTTGCTATTAGTGTATAGGAATTTTACACATGCATAATGACCTTATTAAGGCTCCTTTAGACTTCAGAATGTCCGTGTACATTAATCTAGTTTGTGTTGTAATACTCCACTAAGCTATCAAAGTAGCAATGCTAAAATACACAAAATTTGATGAAGTTGTTACTGTATTGACAAATCTTTTTAAATATTAGATCTGTTAGGAGAAAGAAGTTCTTTAAGAGATTTTTTTTTTTTATCCTATAAAGTGAATGATTTTGATGTGGCAAACCTGTTTTTCCTAAGTTTTCTTTTTGATTGTTTTCTGTCTAGTTAACTGAACAATGGTAAATTTCAAATACTTTGCAGAAAAAAAATCAAGAAAAAATGTTGTCTGCTTTTTTTCCCTAGGCAAAGAATAAAGCAATACACTGCTTACATTACATAGAGCTGTATCAGGAGCACACAAGTAAGTACTATGATTTTTTTTTTAGACTCTTTAGCTTTCAATAAGTACTGAATATACCAACAAGAACTGTTTGCAAGTAATTACAAAGCATAAAAAGATATTAAATAAAACCTTTCTGATCTGATGCATTGTATTATTATTTTACATGCATTATTTTTCTTCTTCAGCATGCTGCATGAAATCTCAGCTTCAGACTGGTTTAGCTACAGTGGTAATGTTGGAGTATATAGTCTGCCAATCCTGGTGTAAAATAAATCACCACTACCTGGAATTAATATTTTGATTACTCTTTACTTTTACTCAGGTTTTTATCAACAGTTGTAGGAAGTTCTGTGAAAAAAAGTAAGAATAACATAATAGGAGATGTTCTTGTTAAAATACTGAAAGCTTTATCTCCCTTCTAATCTCCTGCCTTTGCCAGGAAAGATGGGGACAGACTTTTTAGTAGGGCCTGTTGCAGTAAGACAAGAGGTAATGCTTTAAAACTAAAAGCAGGGAGATTTAGACTAGATACAAGGAAGAATTTTTTTAAATTGAGAGCTATGAAACACTGGAAGAGGTTGCCCAGAGAGGCTGTAGATGCCCCATCCCTTGAAACATTCCAGGTCAGGCTGGACAGGGCTCTTAACAACCTGCTGTAGTTAGAGCTGTCCCTGCTCACTGCAGGGAGGTTGGACTAGATGAGCTTTAAAAGTCCCTTCCAACACAATCTATTCTATGGTGCCTTGTTTAAAATTTTGATACTTAATGCATAGTATTTCAGGCTTTTTGAAAAATAGGGGCCAGGAAAGGGAGTAGTAGCAAGATTAGATCTCTGTTGGCAGAATTTGAGATAGGAAGTCAGATACCGCCTGGGTATCTCTTACAGTGAACTCCTCTGTGCTTTTCTCCTTCATATGTCAGACATGATTCCCTGTTGATTCAATCTGTGTGTGCTGACAAAGCCCAGCAGCCAGGGAGAATGTGGGCTGGAGAAGTCAGTCTGATGTTTCATGGTAGCATTTTGTTAATTCAATTTAATATCATAGAAATCCTCTCTTGATGTCAGACATGGTACCAGTATACCAAATATTCCATTATCTTTCAGAAAAATTTTGAAAGATAGTACCCTACAGAGTATATGAATATTTAAGCAAGTCATTGTGTCAATATGCAATATAATAAAACTTCAGCTTGCAAATACAAAATTTCAGTTGTGCTAGTGAGTCTATTTTTTGAGCATTATTATTTCATGCTAACAGATTGGGGATTTGATGAAAAAGTGATGGTGTTTCCACTGTGCTTTCCCTTCTACTTAACATAGAGGTCCTCTCTGAGCCATCTTGACTGCAGTGCTAGAATCCTCTGTGCAGAGACTGAGCCACCAAATCAGATGTATATAATAGCTACCCATCAGAGAATATGAGTTTGGGGTTCCTTGTGAAGGAGAGAGAAGCAGGAAGAATGGAATGGTAAATATTCCATATGGAAAATCCAAAAATGCTGAAGCCTATGAGGAAATCAGATTAAAAGCTGAACAATTAGAAAAATCTGATTATGAAGAAGAGGGTTAAATTTTACCTCACGAGCTAAATGAGGATGGGTGAAGGCATACAAACACCACAGATCTTTCAAGTGAAAGCTTGGGTTTGTATTCAATAGTAACATAGTATTTACAGATGTGTAAACATTCCTAATCTCTTCCAGAAATTTGCCTAGATTACATATTTTAAAAACTCAGAGGAGAGTAAAACCAACTTTCTGTTCACAGGCCTGAAAAAGAAAGGGTCTCCTTAAATGTACTGAGCTAAAGCTTTTCTAGAATGAAGAATTTAGCTGTAATGCCTTTTTTTTCTTTTTCTCCCCCCTCCAGTTTACCATGACATTTCGGTGAAATTTAAACGCACAGCCATCCGTATGAAGAAGCAGAACAAAGGTAATTGAAGCTGGCTGGAAATTTTGAAGTTTTACTAGTTATTGTCTGGTATTTATTTGGTGAAGTTAAACTTGTGCAATGTCTGTTTGCCTCAGAGATGGATCATTTGGTGTTAGTCTACCGTGTTTTAAATGCTGAAGATGATCAGTTGCTTTTCACTAGAAGTACCTATTGTTGATGACATGGCTTTGTTATTGTAAATTGGGGTTTGTCCCTCTTACACTGGAGCTCCATTCATGGGTTTCTTTTATGCTTCCTAAGTGTAGTCCCTTCAGGTCTAAATTACGTAGATGTGGGCAAGTCTAATGTAATAACATACACATTGGAGGCAAAGGTCTTCAGAAGATCTCTGCAGGTTTTTCTTCCCACCATATGCCGTATGCATGCATTGGAGAACTGATAGGCTCATTCTGTTATTTTTCAGTGTTTTTTTGATTGCTATTTACAAAATAAGATTCAGAGATAGTTCACTATGCAGTAGTGGGCATGCTTCAACTAGAAAACAGAGCACAAGCCACATCTGTGTGCCTGTCCCTCCCAAGTCCACACTGGAATAGCATGGGCAAATGTCCTCCCTCAGTTGCCTCAGACTACCTACCTGTGGTCATGAGCTGACAGCATCCAGCCTGTTACTTCCTCAAGACCATTACTGCTTTATTTTCTCCTTGGAGAGAATTATAGGAGTGTTGTCAGGGTATTAGGGATGCAACAAGGAAGGCCAAGGCCCTTTTGGAATTAAGTCTGGCAAAGGAAGTAAAAGAGAATAAGGGCTTCTTCAAATACATCAATGGTAAAGGGAAGAATAGGGAAAAACTCTTCATAGCTGGAGTCTGTGGTTAGAATCCTTCATTTTTGTCTTTGGAATTAATTTTTTACATATTTTGGAATAAATTTGAGATAAGTTTGGAGAGAAACAAAAATAAAATGCCAGAAATTAAATGCTTTAAGTCACTGAAAATGAAACTTTGACAAACAGCCCTTCAGAGGTCATTCACATGCAATGGTGTCTAAAACTTGACTTTGCCTTGTAGCATAGAAAGCAGTATCTTCTGAAATGGCAGAACAAATGGCTTTTGATAGTTACAGTTTCTTTTCTGATTAGAGTTTAAAAGAAGAAGGGACATTGGCACAGTAAAACATGCAGCACTGGTATAGGGTTTGGGTTTTTTTCTTCATTTACTTAGCAGCAAGACTGTCCTGCAGAGTGGACTAATCAGTAACCTGGCATTTCAGCTTTTAAGATACCAGATTTTAAAGATACCAGATTTTAAAGAACAGTAGAGTTAGGCCATGTGAAACAAATCTTTCTGGGGTATGAAAGAGAACAATTAGACTCCTCAAAAAGTAAGTCCTTCCTTAAAATCTGGGAAGTCCAAGGAACTGTTTACAATTAATGCTACTGTGCTACAGTTATGCACTGGAGCTAACATGACACTCTATGATGGAGATGGATGCAGATAACATGCAAGCCTCTGTTGTGTTTGTAGATTTTGAAAAACGCTTTTCTTTCCTCCCCACTCACCAACACATTTCAAGTTGTTACTGTTAGAAGCTTTTGTAACTTGGCCTGTGGTTTCCCACAGGCACACACAAACTTTTTTTATGATCTTACTGCTTTTAACAAAAGTTGAAAGCAAAGCAGTGTCACAGCACTTACTTGTTCTTTAAGCTTGATTAAAATAGTTGTTTTTTTCCTAGAAATAGAGTATTTTGCTGTCTTTCCAATGTAGCTTTACTTCCAAGGAGTCTGTTACCTTCTTTATTTCCACTCCCTGTCCTGAAGGGACACACTGTGCCACTAATGTAATAACAATGTGCAGTTCAAGCCAGTTTCTGGACCAGGGGAAAGGAAGTGATGTCTCTGCACAGCACGATAGTCTATGCTGTCTTGCTCTCTTGGTCATGCATAGCATTCTGCTAGCTTTTGTAAGATGAAGGGGGAAAAGCAGAACTTTTTCGTGGCTGGTGGCTATTAGATTTTGCATAGACAGTGAAGCTGGTGAATTTCTGTTGCTGAGTCAGAAAGCAAGTAACAGGTTCACATTTTGGAGATCAACTGCAAAGTGTGAGTTTGGTCTATGTGGTTTCAGTGACGCCTTCTATTTGCAGGCAGCTTCCATCCCACTTTCACTGCTCAAAGCTTTGCATGCCAAGAACCAAATAAAATTAAAATGGGGTAAGTTTTATTTGGCTACCCAAAGGCCTGTGAGCAGCAAGAGACACAGCAGAGGGCACTCGTCCTCTTTCCCAGCAGCTCTATGCATTATTGCCAACAGATTTACTTGGACTTCCCTTTTCCTTCCCTCCCCAGTTTCTCTGTCTGATAGAGGTCATGAGCACCATTTCAGGCTTTAGGAAGGCACTTTAAGCCTCTCATCCAGCAGTAATCTTGGGAATGAGAGACACCGACACTGCTTCTGCTGCAGGGTCCTTCTGGAAAGAAGCCAAAAGGTCAGCAGTGCTTGAGCATACCAGTTGTTTTGATCAGTAACTTCACCACAGGAGACCAGTTTAAATCCCTCCATCATGTGTGTGAACCAGGATTTTAAATGATTTTAAATCATTATGAGTTATTGAAGCTGTCATTCAGCAGTTGATCACCTGAAATGGCAACAGAAGCTGTTTTGAAGCTATGTAGATACTGCTTTTCCAAAGAGAAAGTCTTGGTTTGGATCCAGTTATATTTAGATTCTCACCCTTTGTAACAGATTCTTTTGAAGGGAAGTAGAGTGTTATTTTTCTGCAAAGTGCAAGAAAGAAGTTTACTTTTGCTTGGTGAAAGTTCCCAGGCTGGTGGGGTATGTTTGTGAAAGACTCTTCTAAAGCTGCCAGTGGTACTTGTAAGGAATGCTACTCAGACCTATGGTATTAAACAGTTCTTCAGGTTGCACTTTTTATGGTTTTATGTTCTGAGTTTATAGGTGGTGTTTTCATTTGGTTTAGCAATATGTTAAGTAAGTTATATTTAGTCAAACAAACAAATAAACATGATCTTTATGTTAGCATGGCTACAAAGACTGGAGAGAATGGTCTTCCCAGAATGGTTTTGCCATTTTTAAGAAATAATGTGTGCTAACAAGCTAGGTAATAAAAATAGCTGAGGAGAGGTCTTAGTTCTACCTACTTCCTTACCTAAGACGTATGCTTAAAATTAATCCCTTTTTTCCCTCCAGGGTATGGTCTTCGTTGCCATCGAGCTATCATCACCATCTGCAAACTGATTGGCATTAAAGACATGTATGCCAAGGTTTCTGGATCCAAAAACTTGATGAACATTACGAGAGCTCTCTTTAAAGGCTTGACACAACAGGTAGATTGCATTCCCAGTTGTTCTATACATTAAGTGAGGGGACAGAACGGAAATGATATTTTAATAGTTGGTGGTCGAACAGTTTATTTTCTAGGCTTACAATGAAGTAATTTTCCAAAGAGCAAATAAAAAACAGTGTGTCAGTAATTCTTCCACAGTGTATGAAGTTGTCCAGTCAAAAACAGCTGTATGTAACTCTGCCTGTTCCACATCCAGGTGCCTCCAGGGGACTTCTGAATTTCTGGGCTTTCATTTGTAGCATTTTTGATGACATACAAAAAAAGCACAGGCACAAGAAGTTGTGGCCCAGCTTTGGTTGCTGCTGCTTGTTTGTCTGCATTCTAAATTTTCATTGCCTAAGGGCTGAACATGACAGCTGCTTCTATCACTAGTATAACTGAGATCTCTGAAGTAAGTCAAGGGAGATGGTGTCATTTCCTCTAACTCCATGTGCTGACAATGGAGATGTCTGAGCCAGCTGCTTGTAGCTGATGGAGAGATCCAACACGCAGCATTTCATCTGACTTCTTTGAGCCTTAGGATGAGACAGTCATTTGAAAATTCCTGTTATCTCATTTGGTCGTAGAGTCTTGGTAGCTGACAGGATTTAGCTGCTTACGATCCCAATATAACCCTGCAAAGCTATAGTTGTCAGATCTGTCACCCCACCTCAGCCAACTTTTTCAGTTTAGCCTCAGGAGGAGAGGGGGTTATGATCCTCTTTGCCTAATGAGATACTTACGGTTGCCTATCAGTACCTGAGGTTAATCAGACTTCAGGAAGTCTTTCATATATTTTCAATGCATTGTCTCTTGAGAAGTCTGTCATGGAATGAATAGAAGAATAGATGTAGAGCCTGGCTGTATAGATTATTGCTTTGAGAGATATATTTTCTTAACTTCTCTGAATGGGAAAAATTTCCTGTTTCCAGTAGACACTTATTCTGTAAAACCTGAGTGTTAACAAAATAACTTGTATGCGAGGAAGAATTGAAAATCATGTTAAATTCCTATAATTATAGTTGCTAATATTACCTGTCAGGGAAGTAATAAGCACTTTGCCATTGTCAAAGCAAAATTTATATCCCTGTAAAGGAATAAAAATGTTCCTGCTCATTGCTGGCATGCCAATGTGCATTATTCGCAGGATGTGATGCTATTAAGGATCCTTATCAGGATGTGCCCATTCTGGCCAGATTTGGCCAGAAGCAAGTTCCTCTAGGATGACATTGTAATGCTAATGTATCTGCAGTCTACTTATCTGAATTCATGCTGTTTATGCAGTTAGCTCATTTGAAACCCATGAAGTTGAGACTAACAAATTTAATTTACACAACATTTAAACTTTTTATTAGTAAATGACTTTGTTTGTTTGTTTGTTTTCCTAGCTTATATACCATGTAGAATTTGACCTGAAGTAAACCAACATTGTGCATCATTGTTTTCATTGTATTTTCTCTTTCCTACTCCCAGAAGACTCACCAACAGTTAGCGAACCAGAAGAATCTCTATGTAGTGGAGTTCAGGGAGGAGCAGGGCCCTCTGCCCATTGTTGTGGCACTACCCGAGGGGACTGTCCGCGAGGATCCTGAGCCTGAAGATGAGGTTCCAGACACAAAGCTGGAGTGGAATGAGGTGAAAGAAGCTCAGGGTATGAAGAAATCTCCCTGGGTGAATGTCAGACGGACAGTATGGTAAAAGCTTTGTTACTTCTGTCTCTTCTGCTCAGACATGCAACTGGGAAAGCCCAGCCCACAATGGACAGGTTGTCTAGGCTTCCATTTCAGAGGAGGGCACCAGTAGCTCTCTCATGGCATTGATATTGCGGCTCCCATTGCTACCATTCAGTAACACTGTTTTCCCACAATTCTTCTCACCACAGTTTGACTGGGCACATTCAGATGGAAACAGCCAGTGAACATGGATATGTCTTTAAGCATTTATTTACTCAATTCCTGAAGATGATGTTTAATCAACAGATCCCATGTTTCTTTCATGAGCTCTTTGGAAACTACTGAAAAGATAAGATTGTGAAAGCAATAAAGAATCCTCAGAATGAGTTCAGTGTGGGTTTGTTGAGGTCTTTTTTGCAAAATCCTTGTGTCTGGGAGTTCTTGAAACAAGCAGCTTCAAGGGCTTGCTGATTACGGTGGGGACACTGTGAAATCCAGAATGTAGAAGTTGTGCGTTTTCTGGGCAGGGGGGAAAGGGGGACAAGGTTGATGGTGGACAACAGCTGGAGTTATGCAAACACTATTTATGCAAGTTGGGGAGGTCCCCAAAAGGAGGACAGCCACCCGTGTGTCCTGTGGGATTGCAGTATTTCGGCTGGCATTGGAAGTCTGGCCTAAAACCTGCAATCCAGCCTTTCTTAGGGTACTCTCCTCTGCATATGTGCTGGGATAAGACCTAACTTCATTCTCTGCCCTTTTGGCACGGTAGAGTCTTGGACCCTAGCCGAAACTCAGAAAGTGCTACAGCTGACAGAGGATTAAGAAGAAAGAGCAAGTCCATGGTACACACTAGCTTCTGACCAGGAATGGGTTCAACCCCTTCATGTAGTGGATCTCCAACTGAAGGTATGTGCTAGATGCCAGATTAGCTCACTGGTTGGAGGGGATCCATACCCAGGTTCCACCAGAAGAGAAACAGCCTCTGCATCCACACGCATGTGGGTCCTTATGCATCCACACAACACTTGACCTGGCTACTCCATGTTTTTATCTCAGGCATGGCAAAAGAAACAGTAGAACTGAACCCAAATGATGTTTTATCACAAAGATTTAGAGTAGTCTAGGCTGTAAAAAAAGTCAGGAGTTAACTTCTGTGCTTCCCAATTTGAGTGCTTGTCACAGCATTTCTCTGTATGGCAAAAAATGCTTGTACCATCTGTTGTGTTTAGTATAGGAGAAAATACCTTAGAAATACTTCAAAACCAGCCTGGAAATTTAAATTTGAAGTTCTGACATTACAGACATGTAGGAGCAATATTTTGCATTGATTTCAATGCAGGTTTCTAAAGACAGCAGTTGCATATATACAAACAGGCGTGGTGAATTTCACTGAGTTTTATCTCACTCTGGTAATGAAAATTCTGACTCAAAGGCCATGCCTGCTGAGCAGTTGGCTGAAGGCTTTATTCCTGTTTGCCAGCTGAATCTAAGTCCACCTTCAATAGGATTGTAAAATGTCCAATTTGCAAACTTTCTCATAAGTAGCTTGCGTCTTACTTTTTGAGCAAAGTCAAGAATGACTAAACCAGGGCTACAGGAATCAAATCGTGCTCTGTTTCGATGACCTTCCGTTTGCCTGTATCCTTGCAGACACTGAGCTGAAGTAAGCTGTCTCTGCTACTGACCCAAGATAGCCTCAGCTTGGGTAGTGGAGCCTCAAGTGATGGTTTGTCATTTGCTTCTGTGTGTTGCTGCAAGTAGATGGATCACACCAGCATTTTCTCAGACTCAGGAACAACGTGTATGTAGGGAGCAGGTGCAGGTAGCACTTGGAGATGTCCTTGCTGCTTCCTTGCACTGTTCTTGCATTTCATCACCCAACACGTATGGAGAAGCACCTCATATTCTGGCCTATGACTAACGATGGTGTCACAGGAGATCATACAAGGCTTTTTGCCACTGCTGCACAAAAACTGGGGATGTGGGTACATCAGGGTCTTCAGCTCTGCCCTATCTGCGTAATGGGATGAGATGGTGGAATTGGGCAGGCCCTTGTGCGATCTTGGGAAGGGCTGAAAACAAACAAGCTGTAGCAACAGGTACTTAGCTGGCAGCACCCAATGCAGAGCAACTTGTAAAGTCCAGCTCTCCCCAGCTGACCTGGCCCTGAACACTGTTACTTAAGCAACCCAAAGTGAGGTTTCGCACCATATTTTTCTATCTCGTGAGGTGCACAGGCCATCACTCAGCACAAAGGGCTCTAGCCCGTCTTTTTTGAGTAGAGGTCCGCAAAGAGATATCACCCTTCAACCTCTCTTGGTTACTCAGTAATTTCTGTTCTCACAGCTAGTGCCGGGTAAAACAACTCGTTCTCAGTGCATCTTTTTTTTCCATCAGCCAAAGCGCTAGAAGTGTGACACTGATTTATAGTTGGTGTCTAAAAAAATCCAGACAAACCTTGCAGGTCCACCTTGTGTGCTAGCAGGAATGAGCTGCAAGGTAAGGAAGTGGTAGGGTGAAGGTCATTTGCCTTTTCAGAACTTAAAGTAACGTGCTAACCACAACGTGCTCTTGCCCCAATGTGTTCATAATACCAACATTTGTATTTGCTCTTGTGAGGATCTTCAAGACTCCTCTGCCTTGCCTCTGCTCTCTGGAAGAAGTTTAGGGCTCTTCTTAGACCCACAGGACAAATAGCTCATGTTCAAGCACTAACACAACTCAGGAATAAAGCATTTACATCCCTCAGAGCAAATGGGGTTTCAGTGCTTGATGCCGTTAGCATATGGAAGACCAAGGAAAAGGAGGGGGCTGTGGTCTCAGGGCTAAGACCGGAGGTGGGGACTGGACCATAGCTGGGTCAGGACAGGGGAGACAGACCAAGCCAACTATGAATCAGACTGCCACAGGCCTACATGGAGCTTTGATCCCTCCACAGAAGTCATCTTTTGTGGGCTTCCCCTTTTCACAAGTTTATCCATATTAATTGAAATTCTAGTGTAGATGTGTTCCTCAGCCCACAGTCTGCTCCTCAGTCACAGCTAAAGCTGACTGTAAAATGAGAAACATCAGAAACTCCTGCATTTCCGATGGAGCTGGCCATAATTTCCTACTAGATTTCTTTGCTCTCAGACAAATTCCCCTGCAGCTCAGGAGAAGATGGCAGTGCTTCTAGCTCACTGCATCACTGGAGGCAAGGTATCCAATGTACAAATAGCTAACATGGCAGATAAGCTGTTTAATTAAGCCAGAGCAACGACAATTGCAATCTGGGCACACTTAATGAATATCTGTAATCTTGCTTTTATCACAGGAGCTGAGGTTTTGCCTGCCTTCAAGTGGATAGTTTGGTTTAACTAAAGTCTAATTGCCTGCTTTCTAGAGTAGATGCCTGCAGCCCTCTCTGCTTTGCTGAGGAAGCTGGAGGAGAAGAGCAGAGCTGGAAACTCCCATTACAGTACAAACTGAAGTCTGGTGGTGGCTGTAAGGATGCAGTAGGCTCGCTCTTTTAACAAAGTGCTCTGAAAAAAAGGTCTGATTTGTGGCTTTTTACGTTAACTGCTACAGCTGCAGGGGAATCCCAGGGTTGGAGTGGCTGAATAAAATGGCATGAGGAAGACGCTGGTGAAGATGAGGTGCCATTCTGGGGGAATCTGGAAATGTCTGAGCAAATGCAGAGCCTGGGATGAAGCAGCCTCCTCTACTGGGCCAGCCTTGGAGCAGCACTGCAGGGAAGGGCTGCAGGTGCCAGGTGGTCAACAAACTGCAAGGGCCAACCATGTCAAGCAGAACTCAGCAGAACCAACTGTCTCATGGTGTGGGGAGCCATGCTAATATGCAATTAACCCCAGACAACTATCTCCGTGGAAGAAGGCTCAAGCCTGCCATTTGTCATGACCAACGGTTCCAGTAGGTTGGCAACAAATTCCCAGAGCGGTGCTGTCCTCAGGGGTATCCTCTCTGTGGGGATAAGACCTGATACACATACAGTAAATGGTTTGTCAGTCCTGGGAGATTCTGTGAATTCTGGGAAGCACCTTTCCCTTCCGAAGCATTGAGGTGTGCCATTTTTCAGACAGCTACCTTGGCTGCCCAGCTTCTAGGGCATGTGGGTCTTCATGGCTGTGTTGAGACAATAGGCAGGGCATAATGGGCAATGGAGACCTCAGGGTGCTTTTTTCATTTTCTTGTACTTTTTTTTTTTTTTTTTTTTTTTCTCCCTTTCCCATGATGCAGGGACTATACATATTGCTGCAACTCACCTGGCACCTGACAGGTGCAATTCAGCAGCCTGGCATAACAAAGCCACACTTCACAGTGTCACTGTCTGGGGCCCAGGCACTCTGTGCCAAACAGGGACACTCATTCACCTGCAAGCTGTTCAGCCACTTGGGGTTCAATTTGGGGTCACACTGGGACAGTTTCAAAATTGCAGCACTGTGGTGTACCAGTTCATTTGGATGCTCTTGACGCTGGGATGGTCCTTCTCTCTGTCTACCCCTCCTCAGGCAACGACTTGGCCCAGGTGACAGATTTCTTCCCACTGTCATAGCCACAACCTCATCTCAGCCTGCTCCCCAGCTCCACTGGGGCACAAGACAACTCCCATTCCAGCAGCACCCAGCTGTTCTTTTTTTTCCCCATGGCTGGTTTGGAAGGTTACACTAATTCTGGGAGGAAGGTATCTCAGCAAACTAGGTGGGGCCAGAAGAAAAGAGACAAGCAGCTGAACTAGTGCAGGCTGGTGTAAACTGGTGTGTGGCAGGAAAGGGAGAAGTAAGGGCGAGGCAAGGCAGAAAAAAATGAGGGGGAGAGAAGGAAGACCTGACAAGATATGGGCCACAACTGTGATGGCCACAAGGCATAGGGACATAAATGTGAGGGGATAGACAGCACTGTTTGGCACAGAAGAGCTTGCCAGACCCAGGTGCAGAAGATAGACAGAGAAAGCACATCCCAGGGTCCAAGATATGACCACAACTGTCTGCTTTTTAAATAAACCCAAACAGATGGGCATATTTGTGGTTTAATGCTAAATTAAATAGAAGTAGGGCAAATCTGGGCATCAATCTCTCACACACAAACACACCCCCTGATAATGTGATGTTGAAACAAGTTTCAACAGATGCAGGTTAAACCTTCAACATCAACTGTTAGTGTCCAAAGTGGTTGTGAGTTCCCTCCCTGCTCTGAAAAAGGGTTTCTTTTTCCACCTGTGTTGCAATCACCTTACTGTTGTCATACTAACAAAAGCAAAACAGGTCCAGCTGCTTTTCAGCAAAGGAAAAACACTAGGGGAAAAAAAAAATCAAAATTATCCTTATACGGCCATTAAAGAGCTTCAACCTAAATGCATGGTCACAGCTCAAAAGTATCCCATGGAGCTGAAGGAACAGAGGTGCCTCCAACTTCCCTTCTGTTCTCCCATCATTGTTGCTATCCAGAAACATCAGACTAGACTGAAAACGGAAGTATTTTTTGCCCCACAGCTGGAAGGGCTAATTTGGTACCACTGTTTATTAGGCACCTGTAAGACATGAAAACACCCCTTCTTGGGGCTGAATCCCATTTAAATTAACTCACTGTTATGGTTTAACCCCCATGAGGAACTAAGCACCATATGCTGCTCCCTCACTCCCTGTTCCCCCCTGTGGGATGGGGAGAGAATCAGAAAGGTAAAAGTGAGGAAACTTGTGGATTGAGATAAAGACAGTTTAATAGGTAAAGCAAAAGCCATGCACACAAGTGGAGCAAAATAAGGAAGTAATTCACCCCTTCCCCTTCCCATCAGCAGGCAGGTGTTCAGCATTGTCCAGGAAAGCAGAATTCCACCACCATTAATGGCTATGCCACAGCTCTGAACATACCCTCTTCCTCCTTCTTCACTCAGATTTTACTGCTGATCATGTCATCCCATGGTATGGAGTATCCCTTGGATCAGTTAGGGTCAGCTGTCCCAGCTGTGTCCCCCTCTCAACTTAGAATCATAGAATAGAATCATAGGATCATCTAGGTTGGAAAAGACCCGCGGGATCATCATGTCCAGCCTTTCACCCAAGTTCACCCCTAGACCATAACCCCCAACACTACATCTAAGCAATTCTTAAACACATCCAGGGATGGCGACTCAACCACCTCCCTGGGCAGCCTATTCCAATACCCCACTACTCTTTCCGTGAAGAATTTTCCCTAGTATCCAGTCTAAACCTACCTTGTTTCAGCTTGAGGCCATTCCCTCTGGTTCTTTCACTAACTACCTGAGAGAAGAGACCAGCACCAACCTCTCTACAATGTCCTGTCAGGTAGTTGTAGGGAGTGATGAGGTCTCCCCTCAGCCTCCTCTTCCTGAAACTAAACAGACCCAGCTCCTTCAAACGGTCTTCATATGATTTATTCTCTAGTCCCTTGACCAGCTTCGTTGCCTTCCTCTGCACCTGCTCCAGCACCTCGATATCCTTCTTGTACTGAGGTGCCCAGAACTGGACACAATACTCAAGGTGAGGCCTCCCCAGTGCTGAGTACAGGGGCACAATCACCTCCCTGCTTCTGCTGGTCACACCATTTGTAATACAAGCCAGGATGCCGTTGGCCTTCTTTGCCACCCGGGCACACTGCTGGCTCATGTTCATTCGCTTGTCAATTAGAAACCCCAGGTCCCTCTCCACGAGACAGCTCTCCAACCACACTGCCCCAAGCGTGTAGCATTGCATGGGGTTGTTGCGGGCCAAGTGCAGGACCTGGCCCTTGACCTTGTTGAAACTCATCCCATTAACACTGGCCCAGCAATCCAGTCTATCTAAGTCTCTCTAGAGAGCCTCCCTATCCTCATGCAGATAACACACCCACCTAACTTGTCATCCTGATCTGCTGGTTGTCCTGTATATAGCTTGTAAGAGCACTCGAGATGCGAGATTTCCCTCATTTGCTTATAGAAAGCTTCATCCATCTCACTGCTTTGGTTGGGGGGTCTATAGCAGACTCCCACAACTATATCAGCTTT
>JANHFX010011829.1:0-12004 GCA_027560015.1 Chloroceryle amazona | reverse complement strand
TAATCCAGGCTCCAGGGAGACAACACACTTCCCTGTGGGAAGGGTCAACCCGACATATCAGACCCTCTGTTCCCCTCCAAAGTGAGTCCACCAGGACTACCTTTTTTTTTTTCTTAGTGGATAATGTCATGATTTGAGTAGTTGACCTTTTTGACTTTGGACATACCCCTGGTGTAGGTAGTTCAACAACATCATCTTCATTTGACTCGTCCCTTTCAGCTAGAGCCTCGTATCTGTTCTGGAGCGATATCCGGTCTTCCCTTGCCAAAGCCGCATGCCAGTTGGTTAGTGGCACATTGGGGGATGAGGTGGGCAAGGTAGGAGGTCCTCCACTGCCTCATCCTTGAGCTATCCTCCACTCACTCCCCTCCTCCTGGTTACTGCCTCTGGTCTTAACGTGGGCAGGATGCAGGGGCCTTCTCTTCCTGGGTGCTACCCTGTTTCCTGGGTGCTAGCCCCTGTTTCTGCCTGGCTCCACCAGTCGATCTCCTGCCCAGCCTCCCTGATACTCCTCAACCTATCAACTGCCTCTTGCTGTTCTACAGTTGGTCAGAAGAGATCCTCCATCTGCTCGCAGCGCACACAGCAGTTCTCAGAATCGCCCCTTGCTGCCAGGGCGAGGCTCTGGCATTCCCTGCAGCCTGTGGCCTGGGGTGCTGCATGTTTGTGATGCAACTCCGCCTGGGTTCCCACATCCACTGCAGAAACTGTTGGACAGATGACCTTCTGGCAGGTGGAGACCATGGCTAATCCTCCTCTGCACACCAGGTTGGCTGCATTCCAACAAATGAGACGCTCACAGATCCACAGCCACAGAACCCACTGGTGCCTTACCATGTGTGGTAAAGGTATCCTCCTCGTCTGTGCAGCTGTACACACAGGAGCTGGTCACTCGACTTACCTTATGAACCAGTAGAGGCCTGGCACTCTACCTAACAGGCTGCAGGCAGCTGCAGTACCACTCGAACATGAACACACCCAAGCAGCGATTTCTCACCCTATTCTGTGTGGGCTGCAACCGGTCGAAGACTTCCCAGGGGCTTCTTATAGCCTGATTAACAGTGGGTGAGGCTGGCTCCTCCCAAGCACTTCTCAGCAGCCCACCCACCAACTGAACGACCCCCACCACAGGCTAGAGACTTTTCTTGCCTTTAGAAAGCCCCCACAAAAGAGCTTTTCATCAGTCTTTTCTGCTGTTTCTCCCTTCTCCAGTGCAGACCTACCTGCCCTGAAGTTGGTCTCCACAGCAACTTCTTGTGCACCCCCAGCCTAGTTGCTGGTGGGGTGGGAAGCAGAAAAGACTTTGAGCTGGTTTAACCCCTGGCACTGGCTACAGGCTCCCCTTCCCAGAAAACCCCTCTCACTCGGCACCAAATCTGTGCCTCCTCCCCAGGCATTGCCCTGCTACCGTGCCATGCTCCTAGGGCTGTACAGAGCTGTGTACCTCTGTGCAGCAAAGGGAAACCACCCGAAATTACTGTCATATTTGCAAAATCACAGCTAACACATCTTTATTGTGCCTCATAATTCAGCAACACCCTTCAATAACATGTATTGCTCCTGAGGCAGGTTAAATATTGGCCCCATTTCTCATCACTAGTCAGAGATAGCAATTCCAGAATCTGCGGGAAAATGTTCTTCTGGCACAGCAGGGAGGAAAGGAGGCTTACATGGCTGTGCAGCAATTAAAATGATCTGGTTTCATACTCATGCTCCTTAATGCTGGCTGCTCGGGGTTCCCCTGATAGCAGCAACAACCCTGGAGGCATAAAGGTGTGGTTCAGGGAGATTTCAGCATTTTGAACCCAACATTATATAGTCTAAAAAGTTATAGTTAGTTTAAAAGAATAATGTAACACTTAGAAGCTGGATGTTTTTCTATTTGGGCCACAATTGCCAGCATCAAACTGTACCAAACCCAGAAGAGACTGGAGTGAAACAGATTATGCCAAGATACAGATTTCTCTGGCAGGCTCTTTGTCTTCATTGCCATGGTCCCACATAAAAAGCTCTTTCTTTCTAGTATATACATTAGAAACCAAAACCCAAACCCAGCCTGGAAACTGCAGTTGTTGATCGCCTTTTTGAGCTCATGGGATGACCACGAGACACACTTGTGAGGGGACACTCTTAGGATGATTTCCATCGAAGGAGAGAGAACACCTTATGGATCACGTACAACAGGGTGGCTAAGAATGCAAACACCTACAATGGAAAAACACATCAGCCAGTTAACTTTTTATATGGTATGAGTTCCTTGCACTGAGCAAACACCTCGTGATGCAGTATATTTCTGTTGACTTTTGCATGTTTGCAGACATTCATGTGTAGTAGAACTGCGACTAGTTTCTCTCCCCGCTCCCTGAATGATTGGTACAAGTAAAGATCTGCCCTTATAGCTGCTACACAGTCACTTCTTCACTTTCCTTCCTCTGCTTGCCCAGCACTCACCACAGCAGCAATGTTCTCCCGGTAGATGAGTGGTTGCACAGGGTTTACATACATCGTGCCAATGAAAATGGTGCAGTAGGCTTCCAACACAGCAGCGCTGAGGTAGAACAGAGCTGCTGTCTCGTGGCAGATGATATCCTACAAAACAAGGATCACACAGTGCACCAGTTCACACCGTGAAAGGATTAAAACAAAACAAAACAAAAAAGAAAACAGAAAAATAAAACACACACAAGCAAGCCCCAGCCTGTGATTTGGAGTGCAGCAGCAGCAGAGGAGACAAAACAGTTATCTACCAGTGACACCAGGGAAGGGAGAGGCCCTGAAGTTTGTCACATCCACTTACCAAGGTGACCCAGGAGCTGTTGCCCCCATGTACCCCACTGACATAGAGGCACAGGAGGGTGGTGGACATGATGAAACAGAACACAGACACAAACATCACCCAGCCTTGCAGGAGGGGGAATTTGACCTCCGAAGATGCCACCAGAATCCAGACAAGGCCTCCAAAGATCTGCAAGGGAAAGGGGGAGAGAGGGAGAACATGGGATAAATTGGTTTATCCCAAGCAGAGCCAAAAGCCATGCATGCCTCTGGCACTAGCACTGCAGATGGCAGTAGCCCAGGGATGCCTCCGAGTTCTTCCCAGCTTCCACTTGAAACTGGGCGTTTTTAGCTGGTAGCATCTGCCTCTAATCTTGACAAAAAAAAAAAAAAAAAGGCAGCTTGCTGTAGTCCTGCATCCTGTTGTCACTGGCACTCACACCCTCCCCACAACAGCATGCTCAGGAGGCTGGTTCAGGTATTTCTGAAGACTAGTTTTGACAAACAGGGAGGCTTACTTCGGAAGGGCATGTTTGCTTCACACCCAGTGAGGCAGATTTCTGAAAGGAGTGGCGTGAAAGCCAGCTCACCTGCACAAACAGCACAGCACGTGACATGAACGCTACAGACATGGCCTTAGTAAAAGGGCCACCTGCAAATGTCACCTTGAAAGGTTAAAAGAACAGGTTAAAGAGAGGTAATGCAGCCAATTTTACTCTCCGAGGTAGGGGAAATAAGGTTGAAGCTCCCAAATCCTCCTGGGAAGGTGAGCTTGTATTGCTGCTCCAGCTATTTGGGTTGTCTGTCAGCTACACCAGAGCAGTACAAAGTACCAGCTGCTGGTCTGTAGCATTCTCAGCCAGCCTTGGGAGTTTGCGATGGATTTTCTGGCAGGGTGGAGAACAGAAGGATAGCTATATCTAGGCTCCATCCTTTTTCCACCAGCAGATTCCTACACAAAAGGATGAGAGCACAATGTCCAATGCCATGTGATATCTGAGCTGCAAGTGATGTCTTGGCACTAACATGCACTTGTCCCAGTTGTTTCTTTAACCTGTGCAAAGTTTCATCTATACAGCACCCTGTGATGAGAAGCTCATCAGCTGAACCCACAGTGTGGAGACAGGTGCTGCTGTGGGAACCTATCCCTCATCACTGGCTGATCTTGGGTTTGCAAGTCAATATCCAGCCTCAAGACACCCTCACTGACTCTATGACCATTCTCATCACCAGTGTATCCCAGGTCAGAAAATATCCAAGTACCAACTCGTACAAGCCATAGCATTTCCATTTCTTTGGAGGCATTTTGCAAGTGGAAAAAACTTTTGATTTATGACAGAAAATGTCACATCCTTTGTGTTACCCCACATTTGTGGGAAAATTCATTGGTTCCGTTATGCAAATTGATACCATAAATTGATACCTAATGTGTTTCAGACCTTGCAATATGCGAGTGAAAATAGGTGAGTGAAAGTGCTGCTGTTTAGATGTGTCTTCTAACAACCAAAGACCAAGACTTGACCGCTAAACCAGTCCCCATAATAACTCATGTGGGGACACCTCCCTCATGTGGTGATGCCTTCTGAGATGGTGAAGTCCTGTTAGGCAGTATTCCTCTTTCCCTGGTGGTTCCTGAGCCTTTAGGATGCACATTTCCAAATCTTACCCAAACCAAAGGATAGGGTGCTTATTTTTGTCTCATTAAGCAAGGTGCTCTGCCAAATCCCCTGGAGACAGGGATTGCAAAACAGTTCAAGGCACAGTCAATTCTATGAGCTGGCCAAGGCCAACAGCTTACTCAGCACTGTCACTGGAACAACCCTGTGGCAGGGGTGGCTATCAACTGTCTGCCCAGCCAGAACCTCCACGGAGGCTTCTCCTGCTCCTTTGTGCAGCTGCAGGAACCTGGAGCTTGCTGTCAGGGCCGGGGCACAAAGACCAAGTCCTCAAAGCATATTTGGAGCAAAGCCTTTCTCTACACAATGGCAATGCATGCTTCAACCCAATTCCTCTTTGCATCACTGCTGTCACTAGCAGAATGAAGTAAATGCTGTAAATCCTGTGAGTGGGGACCGAGTTGGGCGACAGGAAAGGATTTGGTCCCAGATGGCAAAGTTGAAGCTTTTAGTCTAGAATAATCTGCATGCCGATCTACAACATTCCTCCAAGCCCCTCAATGCCGGATGACAGTGCTCCAGTCTTACAAAAAGCTTCTTAGAGCAGCAAATTTCATGGGTGAGGTCAGGGGATACAGGAAAAGGGTTCTAGCTGCAACCTGCAATCTTTTAGTGTTCGCAGCAACTGCTTTTAATCACCTGTCCCAAATCCATTAAGATTACAATCTTTTCCTGTTCCATAGAATTACAATATGGACGAGGTACAAGGTGGTTGTTCACATACCCAGGTACAGTGCATTGCACCTCCAGCACAGGAACACTGCTGCTGGGTGGTACAGCTTCAGCAGCCCGGGCTGTTCGCTGCTGTGAGCAATCACCTCAGCCAGCCTTTAAAGACTCACTGCTTTCAGCAAGCAGTTCATCCTCTGCCTGTATCAGCTACTTAAATCATCTTCCAATTATTAATCGGCTCAATTTGGCAACCTAGTTTAAACTCACCAGCAACCCCTTCAACTTTGTTAGGAAGGAAATTACAAAAGGTTTCCAGAAGCACTACAAAAATCCCCTGCAGATGAAAGGGAAGCTTCAGCGCCCCAGCTCAGGGCTTGTGGATGTCTTTGAAGGAGAGCCAATAGGCATCAGGGCCCCCAGACCCCTGTGGCTCAGGGACCTGATGTGGCTTCTGATCCACATGCTTTGTCTCAAAATCTTCTCCCTCAGACACCTATAGCGTGATGTCTGCTGGGTGCCCCACAGGCAGCATACACCCTCCCCCAGGAAAAAGCCAGCACTCACGATTTCAGGGATGAAGAACACATCTGGGAAAGTCTTCAGGACACGCAGGCCACTGGGCAAAGAGGTGGTGGAAGTTGCTGAGGACATTGCAAGCCTCTCCCACTGTAACTGTCAGCCCCTGTAGCTGCCAGAGGTTACTACTAAATACAACCTGCTTCCTTCCTCCCCCTTCCTCCTGCTCATTTTATTTCCCTCCTTCCTTCCCCCTTGGCAGGTGAGGGCAGTTGTGAACGATACAGGTGTGGCTCAACTCACTGCTCAGGTGTTAGCTGATGGGAGCCTCAGGGGAGGTTTTAGGACACTGTGGGCAGCCCTGAGGCATTTTGAGTAGAGCTGTCTCTACACAAGTTGAGCGTGGAGGGCAAGTCCCTGTGCATTGGTGAGTGGGACCAGCTTACACCTGAGATCAATAGGGGAGGCCTGTGCCCACCCAGCTGGGCAGCCTCTCATCCCTTGTATTTGCACAGTAAGTCAGCTTGTCCCCCCACCCACATGAGCTGGTCACAAGGGCAGCTGGCACAGGGCAAGCCAGGACATGACAGCTACTGTCAAACAGCAGGACTGAGAAATGTCTCACAGATGGAGATGCATTCCACCAAGACAAGGGCAGTCAAATTGCAGGGTGAACCAGTTCCATCATCTCAGAAGGAGATTGGGTATGTCAAGGGAACAAAAATGACCTAAAATAATGAGATTTCCCAAGCCATTTGGCTCCCTCTTTCTTCTTTTTTTTTTAATCTGGAGTCCATGGGAGTGAGTCATTCTTTTCTCCATAGCATGGCGTGTTTACTTTTTGACACCCTTACTTGGATACGCAGCTAAGGGCAAAGACACAAAACATTGGGAAAAGCCTAAGAGCAGTGTAGCAATGCACATCGCTGTGGACCAGTAACCCATGGAAGAAGCGCCCGCGTCAGCCAGACCTGAAACAGGCAGAGCTCTGGCATCTGCCTGAGCCCAGGTGGTTTGGAGTGTCAAACCTGGCTGAAAAGCACTCATCCCTAGGACTTGCTATAAGCATTGCACAGACAATGAGCACCTCCAGAGGCCCTGGACAGCCTTGGCAGGATATGCCAGATGGGCTCCAGGGGTGCTTGACGAGGCCTGAGGGGCTGGGTGAGGGAGCTAGTGGAGCAGCTCAGTGCTGGTCAGGTTGTGAAGGGACTGCTGAGGGAAGGTGAAGGCAGCCCACAGCTTTCAGTCCAGGCTGCTATTAAGCTTAGACTCAGTTGGGAGCTGACCACCAGGTAGCTGCTCACTCACCACCTTCCCCCACTCCTGAAATGGGAAGGAGAAGAGGGAGAAAAATACAAACCTCTGTGGGCTGAGATGAGAATTTAATAGACTAATGCAAAAGGAGAAGTAGCAACAGTAATAGTAATGAAACAATGCAAAAACAAGCAATACAGAAGTAGCCAAAGAAGAGTGCTGACCCAACTGGTCCTGCCAGAACACAGGTGCTGTGCCTGCCCCACCCTTATGTAGCAGGCATGATATCAGTAGATATCAAATATCCCATTGGCTGGCTTGGTTGTCTACCCTGGTTGTGATCCCTCCTGACTGCTGTTGAATATTAACCCTCTCTTAGCCAAGCCAGGACACTGCTGCAGTATGGGAGACTCCCCAGGTGGCAGATGTCTGGAGCCCAGGGTTGGACCTGGGCTCAGGTGAGGGACTAGATGAGGGTGAGGTGGTAGAGCAAGCACAGAGCCTCAGTGTTGGTGGGGCTGTGCAGAAGTGTGATGGATGTTCCTTACTAGGCCCCTGAGCTCACTCTTTTGACAACTTAAGGGGGTTTTGTTTCTGGAGACCTTCTCTCATTTAAATGCTGAATCCGTGCTGACCACCTCCTGCCAAAAGTACCATGCAGGGGACTCGTGACTTCTTCTTCAACGGTTGGAGAGTGTTTTTGCTGTTACCTACCTAATTTTCTGCTTCTTTATTGAGAATATTAAGATATTAAGGAGAGGTGCACTGCTGGACCTTGGAGTGGCTGGGGTCATTAGTGTCTGGAACGGCCTAGGTAATAGTGATCATGATACGGTAGAGCAGTAATTAGGATTACAACCCTGGACTTCCACAGGGCTAACTTTGAACTCTTCAAAGACCTGCTTGCAGGAATTCCATGGGCTAGGACTCTGGAGGGTAAAGGAGCCCAAGAAAGTTGGTTAACTTTTAAATACCGCTTCCTTCAGGCCCAGGATAGATGTATTCCATTGAGGAAAAAATCAGGAAGGCATGCAAGGAGACCCGCATGGATGAGCAGGGAGCTTCTGAAAAAGATTTCAAGGAAAAGAGAAGTATACAGCTCATGGGAAAAAGGACTTGTCAGTTGGGAGGGTGATAGAGAGGTAGTCAGGGCATGTAGGAAGGAAACAAGGAAGGTCAAAGCCCTGTTAGAACTTAAATTGTCAAATGAAGTAAAAGAGAGTAAGAAGGGCTTCTTCAAATAAGTAAGCGCTAAGAGGAAGAATAGGGAAAATGTGGGGCCACTGCTGAATGAGGCAGCAGCCCTGGTAACTGAGGATGCAGAGAAGGCAGAGTTGCTGAACACCTTCTTTGCTTCAGTCTTTACTTTTAAGACCAGTCCCTGTGAACTCCAGTCCCTGGTTGAAGGGGAGAGAGCCTGGGGGAGGAATGACTCTCCCCCTGCCTGATGAAAAGATACTGCTATAGCTTGAATATTGACCACCATCTTCATAATGAATTGCCAGGGAACCAACTCCAGGCTGAGAATAAATGATGACTTTATTTCACAAATTATGTCAGAATGGTGGACAGAGTGAACTGGACCATGTGCAGACAACTGACAACCAAAACATATCATGAAAACATACTTTATATAATTCTTTTGAATACTTTTAGCTTGTGCAAGCAAGTAGAGAGACAGTTCTTTGGTACAGCTGAAGCAGTGATTTTTGGACACCTGCTAGAATTCTGTATGGTATTTGTGAGCCCAGAGTTTGCATAGCTTTTCTTTTTTCTTTACTCTTCACGTGACCAGTGCTGTCTTCCCTTGGGGTGTGGTGTTCAGCCTTCTTGGTATTTCAGTTTCAATCTTTTCTTTCCTCTGTTCCTGATTTACCCAGACAGCTCCCCGCAGCCCCAGGAAATCAACTTCTTGAAGTTCTGATCTGGGAGAATCCCCCATACCTTTGCCAAGGCCTTCTGCTCTTTATTCCTGGTAGTCCCAAGAAAGGGCAGGCTGCTTTGCCCGCCTGTTTCATCCAACTTACCATAACATACCTGTCCTGTCCTCTTCTAGAAGGGCAGCACTTCCTCTCACTCTCTGGCAAAAGCCAAGTGTTGCCACACCCTTCTGTGAGCACAGAAATAATAAAGCTCTTTATTTACCACTTCTGATCAAGATAAAACTTCGCCCTCGCCCTTCTGGCCTCTCTGTGAACTACGGTGAATTTATGGATTCACTGTATCTTTCTTCAAGACAGAGCCAAAATGGTCTGTCCAGCAGGACTGAACTCCTAAGGACAAGGAATCCTAGCCAGAAGTTGGCTGGCAAAAACCTGTGGAGTTGTACACTGGGGGAGACAGTAGCAGTTCACACTCCTGAGATGGGAGTACTTTTCTGAAATCCCTTCAAATCAAACATTTACAAAGGTGAAGAAGAAAGCCCTGTTGTAGCCCTTAGCCTCAGCTGTAGCTTGTAAATGTGCTTACTAACAGTGGAAACTAAAAGGTCACAATCCCAAAGATGTAAAGGAGAAAATGTTAACATGTTCTTTAACAAGGTCTTTGGCTCATTTAGTAATGAATATTACAGGTTTCTTCAATGAGAAACACAGGGAAACCCAAGAGAGCAAAACCCACTGTGTGTGAAATGTGTTGCACGTTTAAAAAACACATGGTGCTTAGGGGCGTGGTTTAGTGGTGGACTTGGCAGTGCCACATTAATGGTTGGACTCTGTGATCTTCAAGCTCTTTTCCAACCTAAACGATTCTATCTTCTCGCATGTGAACGGTCAGCATGACACGCGTCCACCAGTGCCTCTGTTTCTAGAGGTCACAGTCACTTAGGTAACAGCTTTATGCCTCTTCCAGACCTCACTACAGACTCGCTCTTCCTTCAGGATTCCCCTTCCCTTGGAAAGATGGTATAAGAGGTGCCAAGGAGCTATGAAGGAAGAGGCTGCTACCTGCTGGTCTCTGCCCAAGGCACCTGCTGTGACAACTGCTGCCCCAGAGGAAATGTAAGTATTGGGTACACTGTCTTTCTCCCATTCTCCTTCCAAGGCATCACCTTTGACTTGAAGAAGTGTCTTGCAGACTTGGGGAACAGGATCCTTGCACCCCCCGGTCACTAGAGGCCACAAAGATCTGAGGATTTTTTTCTTAGTTTTCTTGTTTTTGTCGTGATTCAGTAAGAGTCTCACTGACACTATGTGCTCACTCCTATGTGCCATACTGAGTTCGGTACCAACTCCTTTGTGTCTTCTTCCAGCTTCTACTAGAATGGAGTCACAGGGCACAGTGGTGGATTGTTCTCCAAATGGCACTTTCTCCCATTTGGGAAGGCTTCTCTTGAAATAAAATTAAAAAGTTAAGGCACCTCTGGGCACTTATATTCAAATTGTTTGTGCTTCTAACTTTGTCTGAAAATGTTGGGCACCACATGTGGTCCCCCCGGGGAGCAACTTCAGTTCAGGGTAAGCCCAGCCTCAAGGTGCTGCCCCAAGTCTTCTGAAAGAACCTGAGACTGTTTCTGGACAACTTTCAGAGAGGTTTTCACGTCTGCCAGGTAGGCAGGCCAGAATTAATCACAGTGGGAAATAAAGAGCTCAGAAACCCATGACTTAAGGGATTCTGCAATTCACACCAGGTGGGATTTAACCCATCCTTTTACATGCACAGGATGTCTACCTGTGCTTGGCACCTACAGTATCTGCAGTCCATTCCACAGCTCAGCTTTGCGAGGTATGAAGGACCATGTCCCTTTGTTTCTTTCCTATCTGCCAACTGATAAATTTCTTTTTAAGCTCTCTGGCCCTGGCATCATGAGGTGCACAGCATAACTCCCTCTTCTCCAGGATGCTTCAGTTTTTTACTACTTCCTATGGGAACTGCTGAACAAAATGCAGATGAGCAATATTTAAACAAGCTGCTACATCACGGGGTAACTGGTCACAGGGCACAGACAGGCTTCCTGACTGTCCTGGTTTGGGTGAAAACAGAACTAATTCTGTTCAGTGATTTTACTTTTCAGTTCAGTACTCCTAACTAAGAGCATTTTCTGAAGTTAGGAGCATGTTTTTACAGTGTCTGCTGCTAGCAGTGATAACAGCCCATGTGTAGAGTTACTACCAAGGGTTGGTGTGCAGACCAAGGCCACTGCTGGATCTTGTGCACCACACTGAGGGGTGCAGGAAAGTGAAAGACCGCACCTAGGAAGGAGCAGACAGGGCAGGTGACCCCCAACTGACCAACGAGGGATTCCAGCCCATACACGGCGTATTTGGAAGCAAGCAGAGGGATCCTAAGGGTCTACTGGGCTCTTACCTGGGCTCTTCTCCCCTCCTGGACTGCTTCCCTGGAACATCCAAGGAGGACTCTGTCCATTCTGCTTTTGATCCCATGTTCCTGAACCTGGTAGCAGAATCCAGCTCCTGAACAGAGCTCCCATCTGCTGTGGGGCCCAGTCTGGGACCCCCAGTGCCTGCTCTACAACATCAGTGGTGACGGTGATGGAATTACCATCAGGGGGGTTGGGTTCGGTACTGGTTTTGTACATATTTGTACATATTCTATATTACTATTATTAATCATTGTTGAAGCTGTTCTAGTTTTCTTTTCTAATCACTAAGTCTCTTTCCCTTATTCCTCTTCTCTTCCCCTTTGGGGAGGGAGGGGGGTTAACAGAGAGTGTCTGTTAGGTCAAAGGAGCCGCCCTGACCCTAAACCGCGACACTGACCCAAACAGCTTCCCAACCCCTTTGCTTCCAGTCTTCCCTTTCATCCTCTCACCCACACGACTCCCCCAGGAGCTGATTCAACTCTCCATGCCAGCAGAAACCTACCTGCCTTCCTTTTTTTTTTTGTTTGTTTGTTTTTGTTTTGGTTTTTTGCAAGCTACGCTAACCATACTGGCCCAGGCATCATGCTGAGTGCCAGAGCTAATGCAAGGGGAGCAGCAAGACATCCAGAAGCAGGGTAGGGAATCACCCCTCTTGGGCAACAATGAGCTGTTACACCAGTCCAGCCCATCCTGCAAAGACACAGTTGCAGTTAACAGGAATTGAACTACTAAGGATTATGCTAAAAATAACTAGGTTCCACATTCTGGTAGGAGGTGTGGTATCAAA
>JANHFX010011823.1:3756-15432 GCA_027560015.1 Chloroceryle amazona | reverse complement strand
TGCTCCATAACTCTGCCAGGCACCGAGGTCAGGCTGACAGGCCTGTAGTTACCAGGGTCAGCCTTGCAGCCTTTTTTCTGGATTGGGGTGATATTTGCCAATTTCCAGTCATATGGGACCTCCCCAGTGAGCCAGGAAATAGCAGCAGTTTATTTCTTATTTCCATACAGTTACTGACAAACCAAAAATTACTAATCTTGTAACTCATTGTTTTGCTAAAATAATGACAATGTGATACAATATTTATAAAGACAGTGTGATTACAGTACCAGCCCTCTTTGATGTACCAATTGAACTGCTCAGGAAAGATCGTTTGTTTAGTGTAGTGCTACCCGTAGGTCACCTTCCACACTTGGTTAAAGTCTGCAAATGCACTCTACACTATTCAGTGAGGTGTACTCCTCACTGGTTTATCTTAAGTGAATTTCTAATGCCTCGCTCAGAAAATTGGTTGGAAAATGTTCAGCCAGAACTCTCAGGGAAACAGAACAGTGTCTGCATGGGCTCGGCCAGTGAACTAGCCTGTTCACACTACCACTTCCATGGCAGAACTAGCTTTTAAGGAGCATGAAAGACCCATATTGCACAGCAGGTCTCTTGGGCCCCAGATATCCCTAGAGCACCTTCAAGGAGGAACAGGAGCAAGCTGTTTCTGGGAGGAAAAAGGAACAGGAGAGCAGATGAAGCTGTGTGCAGCTGTTACAAGGTTAGGGGTATTGCAGAGCAGAAAGAAGAGTAGGGTATCTCCTGGTCACCTTCTGCAGCTGGGCAAACCACAGCACTCACTGAAGAGCCAAGGGGCTCTTCATGCAAAGGGGCTGTCATGCAATTGCTACCTGGCCAGCACCAGCTCTCCTTGGTAATCTGCGTCCCCAGCTGTGTGAGGACTGCTCAAGCCCAGTCACTACTTTATCCCTAACCTTGGCCACCTATTTTCCATCCAACATTAGAGTGAAGAGCTGTAGGTCATGTCTGTTACTGCAGTACTCTGAAATGCTCTGTTTTTTTGGTGCTGTGAGTAAATGCAAGTAAATGCATCTTGGGGTTTTCAGGTTTTTTTGCCCATAACTTACTGTGACAGGACAAACTGGCTACTAGTGCTGTAATAGAAATGTTGTGACAGGTTAGCAAGCAGCAGCAAAATCTGTCCTGACAGTGCCTGGTTTTACTTGCCTCAGTTCAGATTCTGTTTTGATTGCTGCATTTGTTATTTGTCGTGGTTTAAGATAAATGTGAAAATGGACAGAAACTGAATGTGCTATATCCATCCCTTATTAAAGGACTGTCTCTGTCTTGTGCTGGTTCTGCAAAAAAACCCAAAAGTTGGCTTATACCTTGGTAGTTGAGATGCATTTAGGTTTAGCTTTAAACTGTTACTGTACACTTCAGCTTGCTTTTTAGTATTAAGCTACTACTATCTCTCTTGAGAGATGCTGTTAAGTCAATGTCTACTATAGACCCAGCATCCATCTACTGGGTACAGTTACAAGGAACAGTTGAATCTTCCAGGACAGGAGACCTTTACATTTCCTGGTTTCTGTAGAAGGTCACTGACTTTCTGAAACAAACTGAACTCTTGACTACAGCAACTGCCACAGAATCATATAATCATAGAAATGTCTAGATTGGAAAAGACCCGTCTAGTCCAATCATCACCCTAACACTGCCAAGTCTATCCCTTAAACCATATCCCTAAGCACCCCATCTAATCGGCTCTTAAACACCTCCAGGGATGGAATCTGCCCTTGGCAACCCATTCTAACCCCTGATAACCCTCTCAGCAAAGAAGTTCTTCCTAATATCCATGCAAAACCTCCCCTAGCACAGCTTGAATCCATTTCCCCTTGTTCTGTCACTGGGTTAAACTGGCCTACTCTCACCTCTCTGCAACCTCCCTTCAGGTAGCCATAGAGAGCAGTAAGGTCTCCCCGCAGCCTCCTTTTCTCCAGGCTAAACAACCCCAGCTCCCTCAGCCACTGCTCATAAGACATGTGCTCAAGGCCCTTCACCAGTTTTGTTGCTCTTCTTTGGGCACACTCCAGTGCCTCAGTGTCCTTCTTGCAGTGAGGGGCCCCAAACTGCCCACAGTACTCCTTATCCACTGACGCAGTCACTTTATAACATTTAACATATAACATTTATAAATACAAAGTTTTCTTGTTTTTAACCACAGAAGCTAGATTAACTTCTAGCTCGGTTTAGGACTTTCTAATATTCTCCTTGCATAGCCTCACAATGTCTCTGTAGCCATAATGTGTGGCCTGCCCCCCCCCTCACTTCACTAAGAACGGAGAACTCAATCATATTGTCATTGCTGTAGCCCAGTCAGCCTCCAACCATCACATCACCCATGAAGCCTTCTCTGGTTACAAAAAACAGGTCTAGCAGGGCATCCTCCCTGGTAGATTCACTCACCAGCTGGGTAAGAAATTTATCCTTGACACACTCAAGGAACCTCCTGGACTGTTCCCTCTCTGCTGTGTTATATTTCCAGCAGACACCTGGGAAGTTGAAGTCCCCCACAAGAGCCAGGGCAAGTGAATGCGATACTTCTCCCAGCTGCTTGTAGAACGTTTCATCAACCTCTCTGTCCTGACTGGGTGGTCTATAACAGACCCCCACCACAACATCAGCTCTGTTGGCCATCCCTCTTGATTTTGAGCCATGGACACTCAACTGAGTCATCATCATAATTAAGTTCTGAACATTTGTAACAGTCCCTTACACACAGGGCCACCTCTCCTACCTTGTCTGATTCTCCTGAAGAGCTTCCAGCCATTGACAGTGGTACTGCAGTCATGGGAGGCATCCCACCATGTCTCTTGTGATAGCTGCTGTAAATATGTGTGTAGCTTGATGCAGTCAATCTGTATAGTAAAGGTATCAGATGTGCAAACTTAACTGTTTACTACTAGAGTGTTAATTACAACTCTTGTCTGTGAAGGCCCAAGTCCAACCTTTCTTAAATGCTTTCTTAGCAGCTATCCTATTGGATTTTTCTGGCCAACAGCAGCAAAACAACCACGTCTTGCAGTTGTTTTCTGTGAAAAATCCCATTTGGTAATTCAGTAGGATTTATGGTTTAAATATGTGTTTATTCCAAAATATTTTCTTAGAACATTCATTTGGAACGTACTGGATAAATATTCCAAACGTTTTTGAGACTTTCTTGAAGTTTTGAGTTTGAAGTAACAGTGGCACTTCTTCCATGGTAAAATGCTGGATGAACAGATACCTGCTTGTAGAGCTATCGATACAAAACAAGCTGTCAGAAACTGAGTTTAATAAAAGAAAATTTTACAGCTGATACAAATTATCATGGATCTGTTTATATCAGCATGTTTTTCTATCAGTGTCAGAACTGACCTAGGTTTTGTTTGTTTGTTCGTTTTTGGGGGGTGGGGCAGGGATATGGATTTAATTATTTTTTTTTTCTAGATATATGTATAACTGAAGGAAATAAACAAAAGTAGGGCCAAGGTGGAAGAATTGTGTTTATTGGAGAAAATTATACTTTCAAATATTTCTTTATGCCCATTCAATAACTTCTAATAAAGTATTTGAGCTTGTTTTAAGACTTTTTCTCTGGTAATACTTAGAAGGAGGCTAGTGTTTCAAGTATAGCTAGACTAGGAGTTTCCAGGTAAGATTTTTGTGCAGTGTTGGGAACCAGAGAACTCAGTGTCATCTTTTTTATCTTTCCCTTACCTGCTTACTCCTTTCTCTATGTTTATTATCAGTTAATTTTCTGAGACTTGCTACCTTTCTTCCAGATTTTTATTCCTTCATAGTCTTAGTTAAAACGATTGTTGATATTTTCTCTTTAGCACAGAGTAAGTAACTCCCAGTGATCTCAGCTTTGGGTATTTTTATAGGAATTACTAAACTAGTAATGAAATAAATTACACTTAGCTATACATTAGTTATTTCCCGTAGCCTAGCATTTTTCATAATGTGGATCTTCTAAAAACATTTGCTGTAGAACCTGGAGACAAACCACACATTTCCCAGGGCCAAAGCATGGAAGGGGTGCGGGAAGGAAAGAGTCTTCACCTCAGTAGTTAATGAAATGGGAGACACGGTGGCAGTGATGTTTCTGTGCCCTTTAGCTTGCTGCAGGGAAGGAAATGACCGTGTCACAACGCTCTGAGCTGCTCTCATTGAGACCATGGGCAAGCCTCAGAGGACCTTGTTTTTTGTTAGTGGTCACAGACCAGAGGAAAAATTATAGCCTCTAACAGATGAGTCACTTTTTTTCTTTTCATTTTTTTGCGGATAGAGGCTGGGGAGAGGAGCACTTGTTTGGGAGTTACAGAATTATAGCTCCTCCCCACTTTATTCACACATCTGAGCTTTGATCCTAGCCAAGGAAGAGCCCCAGGAATATCAAGGTCACAGGCTCTTCCCAGATACATTTAACTGGATTTAACTGGACAGTGATATCTCTCATCAAGCAATGCCTGGACTCTGCAGTTCATTTTCCAGTTGATTTTGTGCGCAGTTGAAAGGTTGGAAATTGCATAAAGCCGTGTGGTGGCTTGCATTCCTTGAAGCCTACTGCATTCATCAAGTTCAAAGGAAATAGTTTATACTGTTGGCTTGTCTTGAATCTTCCAGCTGTACTTGCAAGGAGCATGCATAACTTTAGCTTCAACTTCTGCTTCAGATGTTTATGTCTAGCATTTTTAAGTGAAGTAGTAGCAATTTAGCTCATAAATCCATCCAAAAGCTACTATTTCTAGCTAATTAAAGCTGTATGTGATTAAAAAGATGCCCTCATTTGAGTATTTTTAGACGTCGGCAGCATTTCGTATTATGTGATATTTATCATATGAACAACAAGTCACCACAAAACTTTCTCCTTGCACTCTTCTTGCCTGATACATTCTTTTTCTTAGCAAGCAACAATGAAGTGCTAGTGAATTTCACAAAAAGGAGGATAAACGGAAGTGTGTGAGGTATTAGTGTATGTACAATCATGGGTTTGGTGGTAGCCAGCCATGTTATTGTTTACCAGATAACACCTGTTATTTTAAATTACTTTTACTTGACAAATCTTGCCACATATTCTGCATCTCCTTTCTTTAAGGGAAGCAACAATACCATCAAGATCCAACTAATACGCTCCCGCCACTGAATCAGGATTTCACTTGTATTTCTCATTATGTAAGGATTTCACTTGTATTTCTCATTATTATTATTCTCTTCTCTCAAGTAAATAATGACAGGAGTAGAGGAAATGGCCTAAAGTTGCACTAGGGGAAGTTTAGATTAGACATTGGGAAGAATTTCATTACTGAAAGAGTAGTCAGGGCTGCCTAAAGGAAGTGTTAATGGTACAGTTTGAAATTAGGATTTCTTCTCAATTAGACCTTCATCCCCTTTAGTTTTTCTATACTTCTACATTGTGCAAGAGGGAGTAAATGTGCTAACCTACTGCAACACTTATTCCATATTTTAATTCAAAGTCTTTTTCTATGAATTGCAAATAATGAAGGTTCATGGAAATTGTGTCATTGTATCTTAAACTGTGTTGAGAGTAATCAAATGGCTTACTATGAATGATCCAAACCAGAAACACGTATTTTTAAATTAACTTATTCTTCCTGTTTCCCATTTGTATTTGTTTTCCTTTTCAGATCTATGGGATAAGATCTGAGTCAAAAATACAGATTATATATAGATTTGTGCAGAAGTATAAAAATTAAAGTAGCCTAATAAATAAAGAGACTAATAAAATAAAATAAAGTAGACTAATTTATTCTGCTATGTTAGACATCACAGCAGTGAAGCACTGCACAACAGTATTACAAGTTCAGGAGTGCCAGTTATGAACCCATATTTCTAATAATGCACTATTCTCAACAACAGAAGTAAAATCAAATGTCAAATAACCATTCCAGATTTACATTCTGGGTTGCTTTATCATACTGAGGAGGAAAAATTATTCTGGCTTTCCTGATAGGGTAGAAAAAAGGAAAACTTCGGGCACTGTCCCAAAGCAATATATGTAGGAGTGTTTTTTAAATAAGTCAGCAGAAATAGATGCCTTGTGCCTTACTGTGTAAATTTTCCATCTATAAAAATTAAGATGAGATTACATTTACTGATCAGTGATGCTAAGAAAGTATAAAAAAAAAGAGAAACAACAATCTGAAGCTATCATTATTAATGGATCCATGATGAAGCAGAATTAAAACCACTTGATATAAGGGAGGGGGTTATGAGTAAATCCTATTCTGGCCTATATAGAAATTCTGAATTTAATTAGTTACATGTAATTTTCAGATTTTATTTTTGTAACAGAATATCTCCTTACAGCAGAGAATCAAAATGAAGGAAGAGCAGGGAGGAATTCCATGTGCTCCCAAGGTGTGCCTACCTTAATATCAATGCAAACATAGATAGTTGGTTTCATTATATGGGAAAAAAACCCAAACAAAACAAGACAAAACAAAAAAGAAAACCCAACCAATTTATTGAGCTAAGAAAACTTTTATATTTAACTTATTCCAAAATACTGCTGCAACTTGGAAAGTGTCATGATAATAGGAGGATGTTACTGTAGCACAGAAGATTCAAATATTAATATTACAGCAAGGCATAACAGAGACTGTAGATTAACAGAATTTTCCCATATTATTGTAGTTTTATAAATGATTTGTAGTTATTATTTTAGGTGTGTAGTACGACCAGCACTGACTGGTACTTACTGGTGATTTTTATCCATAGTGCCTTGGAGAGAACTGAGAGTGTGTCTGAAAAATCTGACTGATTTTCTTGCTAGGAAACATAAGAAGGAAAAAATAAATAACCAAATAAGTATTTGAAGCAAACAGAACAATAATTGCTAACACTGCTACTGGTTAACTAAGAAACAGAACACTGGTCACACTTGTTTCTTTTGAAAAGAGGTGCACCTGCAAACTAATCTTGTCTGATGAGTGCAATTAGTATTATACATTGTTAATTAACTGTAATGAAGGTGCTGGTAGTATCAACCAAGAGACTTGCAACAGATAAGACATTGAAATTTCTAAGGAGATTGATGTTCAGTAATGATTGTAAAAAAACCATAAAAAGCAGATTTCATCCCATCTGTATTTGGAACAGAATTTTATGAACTGTAGATGTAGAAAGAGTTAAGTTCCTATTTATAAGTGTGAGAAGACAGTGGGTGGTGAAATCA
Source organism: Chloroceryle amazona (assembly GCA_027560015.1). Classification (NCBI taxonomy): domain Eukaryota; kingdom Metazoa; phylum Chordata; class Aves; order Coraciiformes; family Cerylidae; genus Chloroceryle; species Chloroceryle amazona. The sequence continues at coordinate 8,243 of JANHFX010011823.1, read as the reverse complement.
ACAGAAGGGGCTAATATGCTCTAGTACTTCAGAAAATCACAGAAGAATTTGCATAGAGATTGGTACCTACATACCTTTAAAATTAGCTTTTACCTCCCCCTCAGTTCCTAAATCTATTCTGCAAGTTGGAATTCTGATGAAAATTTGCTGAAATACATTTCAAAATACTTTGGGCAAACAAGTTCAGAAGCTGTCTCACTGAAAAGGTGATACAAGTTAAGATTCCTAATGATCAGCCTTGTCTTTGAACGCTTTGTATGTGATTTCATCGTCCTCTGCCTGCACCAAACCGGGCTAATTTATGTCTTACGAACTGCAATAGCACAGCTTCATTTTTCAGGAGTTTTGGTTTCACTTTTTTACAAATAACAGTGCCGTTCTGTTACATTGAAGGTGAAATATTTCAGATCAGTTCCAGAATAATACTTCTGTTCATATAAAAGTTCTATTTAAACAAGCGTTTCTGCTTTGAAATCATCTTGATTTTCAGAGGGCCGGGAGACTGTCAAAACTTCTGATGACAAAATATCCCATTAAAAAGCCACTTCTAATTTTTATCTGTTCAGCAGTTGATGCCAAAATACAGTATGTTTTAGGAGATTGAAAATTTTAGAAAAGTATATTTTATTTGACTATGTCATCACTATATAAATAGTAATGCAGTGCAATGTCCAGCCATGTGATAGTATCTTCTGGCTACTCAAAAAAAGACAAAGTAACTAAAAGCTCTTTCAGACTAAACCTTGCATTTTCTTTTGCATTTGGGTTTCCTGATATTAGTAATCTTTTGTGGGTTTGTGATGTTTCAGAGTAAGTTTCTAGCTTCCAACTTTTTTGTTTTCTTTCTTTTACTTGGTATGCTATATTAAACCTGAAGGAAAATAATCTTCAATATGTTTTTTTCCTTACTGTAATAGATTGTCTTGTCTCTTAAATCCAAAGAAAAACCAGGAAATGGTCGTGTAAAATCAGTATAGTTAGAAATGCTAGTTACTACACTTCTTTTATAATTAAGACTTAAAAAAGGGAAAAAAAAATCTCTTGGTCTTGTCTGCCTCCTCTCAGGAGTGACAGATAAATATTGTAAGGAAGGTCAACGCTACTTGAATTTTCCTGCTCAGATAACTGCTTGTCAGTAAGAAACAACAGGAGAGGAGACTCCCGTGGTTAATTGTGCTCTTATGATTTGTACTTTTTTTCAAAAGTACTCAAATAACAAAGACAGGATCTGTGGATGCAGTACTTTTTTATTTTTTTTTCCTGAGGCAAAGAGCTGCTGAAGATGCGCTGCGTTAAAATCAATAACTCCTCTGGCTGTTAATTGAAAACACCAAAGTACTGGGGTTTGCTTTATGAAGGTACAGTACATAATGGATTTTTCTTGTAACAGCAGGTGAATTCACATGCATGGACACAGGCAGTATTTGTCATGTGAAAGTAGAGATAGCCATGACACTGTCACGTGCTGGAGCGTGTTGTGCTAAAGAGGCGTGTCTATGTGCATGGAGAAAGGGTCTCAGAAGTGTCAATGGCAAAAGACCCATTTTATTCACAAGAGTAATTTCAATTATTAAAGTGGAAGCAATAGAAAATACCTCTTGCTGTTGTTGTTGTTGTTTTTGTGATATAACACATGGTACTCTAAAAATTGAACTTCATGTGCTGCAAAAGTGAGGAAGTAAGGTATTCCTTCAAATATAATAAAAATCTAAGGGAGTGACACCTAAAAGTTAAGATATTTTTGAGGTTTTTGAAAGAGAGTGAAGGAAAGAAAATTCTGAGATGCAGCCCTAAGTGACTTCATTTTCTATCCCTTCCATTAATTGATTTAAACCACCAGAATAGAGGAAAGTAATCTCTCCTTAAAGATTGCATCCTCAGTTGCCTTGGCCTCTGAAAATACAACAGTCTAAATTTTAACAGGACACTTTTCCTTATCGCTGAATCGTATGCAAAGGAATATTTCACACACCTTCCCTTTTGTCAAGACTTGTGTTACCATATTTCAGCTTAAAATGCTGTTTCCTCAAAAATTTACTGTGGAATCTGTAGTTAGAAGCCCAACAAACAACACTGTACTATACAAACCCGATCTGCACCGAAGTTAAATACCCCCAAACGCACTGAAGAATGAGAGGTTACTTTATGAACTGGTGAGTTTACCAGTTCATCAGTGAAACTGAAAGTGTTTCATCCATCCACTGCAGGGCTGGTCAAGGTCTGTGTGGAAAAGTGTTGCAGGATGCTTTCGGTCTGCTGTGAAAACTCATAACCAAAGCATGAGTGGTAACATTTGGTCTGAGAAGAAAGGTGACCATCCAATACCACTCTTGTGCTGCTTCACCTGACCTACCAGCAAAATACCAGACCAGATACCTCATCTGTGGGCTGGCAAGATGGAAGTGACACAGAAAGTCAGGTATTTTATTGCCTTTAGGAAATTTTGTACTTAAAAAAAACCAAGCAACTTTTTATGGGTTGAGTGATTCTGAAATACTTTGTACAGCTTTTTCAATACGGTGGAATGTCAAGGGGGAGTATCACTTAAACCTAACACAAAGAAGAAATTCCTGGCACATCACATCCTTGTCTAACGTGACATAAAACAATGTTTGATTAATGTGACTTAAATTGTATGGAAGGCTTAGTTTGCCAAAGTTAGTTATAAAGCTAGATATTATTACTACCTTTGGCTTTGAATTTAAAAATTAATTCACTGACATCATCACCACATAGTCTTTGGAGGAATATACTCTAAGGTCTTCCAGCTGCACAAGGTTTAAGTATTCTACTGGACCACATGTCAGACTTTCTGAACTGTACTTTATTTAGCCATTTATTTCATAACTCTATTCCAGAACTTTCTAAGACAGTAATTAAAAGTGAAGTTTCAGGTCGATTCTTCCTTTCAGCCGCCAGTGTGGATCTACCAGCAAAATCTACAGTCAATATACACACGTTTTTAATAATAACTGGAACTAAAACATTACCGATGTACAAACTTTGAAATGTCAACTGAGGAACATCAAACAAGCAGAAACTGCTAAACAAAAAACATGTTGGAAATCAGAAGCTCAGTGTGCTTCATAGTTCAACAGTATTTTCACATAATATTTGGAACAGCTTTTAGTACAGATTTCCCCCCTCCTCCTCCCCCCCTTTTTCTTTTTTAAGCGTAGAGTGGTCAGGATTTTTTAGACTCTGGCCACTCTACTTAAGAGCAAATGAGATAAAAATTGCAATTCTTAATTTAAGCCTTTCTCAGAAACTGCACTATTCTAGTTTGTTACATGTAGTACTGTATTGTCTAGAAAGAAAAAATAACGTTCAGATTTTTATAGTATGGTATATACACAACAAAAAGCTACAACCAGAGAGATTCCTCAGGTCAAAAAAGCAACCAGGAGTACAAGGAGAGTTTGCAGACTTGTCAGATGTTTACTGTCCCTGCAGTCAAAGCAAAAAATCCAAGACAGACACAGATCTGCAATGTAAGTTGTAAATTGTAGCTCAAATATTTTATTGCTTTCTACAGAGGAATTTCTGAGTGTGATTGGTGATGGATGACGTCTTTCTTTTATATTTTTATAGACTGGCTTAATCACAGTTTACCAAGAGAGGTGAGAAACCTGCCTTTGAATGAACTCTCAAGTTCTCCCTGCTTTAACAGATACAGCTTGTCACCTTTGCTGCTGTCAGCCAAGACACTGTGCCTCAAAAAGGCTGAAGTTTCTGGTTTTCCTGAGAAACGTATAGGAAAACTGGCACAGCGTGTTCCCATGTGTATGTAGCCACCTAATTTGAAGTTTCCAACTCCCAGGGCTTGTGCTACTTTCTAGACTAATGAACAATGTATTTGAGTTTACTTTGTGACATGGGCCAATAGTGTAGTGTAGTGAACTGGGAAGGTAAGGTCGTGAGAGATATTAAATACTGTCCTGCATTTGTGCAAAAATAGAGTGCTTGAGTCTACAGATTGTAGATTTTCAGAGAAAACTTTGTGTAGATTCTCTATGTCAAATATGACAGTCTATTCATTAACAGCTTAATCATTTATTTCTGTAAGATAATGTACTATGGAAAAACAGAACATCACCAGAAAGCAACACTTCTATCATGTTACCTAACAGGAACATTGGGACCTTACAGCAGAAGTGGAACAAAACCAAAAAGGAGGTGTTCCATGGAGACCTTTAATATGTCTGTAAAGTGCTAAACATGCTAAGTAAATCTAAACATACCAAAGCAGTGACAAGGAGGTCATAAATGAGTTGGTGGGTCAGCTTGAATTTACACTCCAGTGTTCTACAAACATCAGCTTACTGATGGCCTTCTCTGATCAGCTTACTAAGACCTTCTCAGAGAGAAAGAGGAATATGACTCTCCTGGTTTGAGTGAGAACAGCACTAATTCTGTTCAGTGATTGTACTTTTCAGCTCAGTTCCTTTAACTCCCTGCCCTGTCTGAAGGCAGCAGGCTGTTTGCAC
>JANHFX010011821.1:13082-23839 GCA_027560015.1 Chloroceryle amazona | reverse complement strand
GCACAGCCGGCCCGGCACCCGGCGCGGGCCTTGCCCCGGCGGGGACCGGCGCCACCTGCTCGCCAGGGAGCCCCAGCGGCCTGAGGGGCGAGGGAAGGCGAAGGGACAGGCGGCGGCGGCGGGTGATAACGCCTGGCGGTTGCGGTTGAACACCTCGCCCTGCCTGCTGCTGCGGCGGTAGCTTGCGTGCCGGCGGCCTGGTGACAGCGCACTCGGTTTGGCCCGGCCTGCTCCGCTCCGCCGCCGCGGGAAGGGCCGGACCGCTGGCGGGAACTTGGGAGGAAGTCTCGGCTGAGCCTGGCCCCTGCCCTCTTGCAAATGACCGGCGCTCTAGCTGGAGCTGCCCGGGGCAGGGTGTGCTCCATGCCCGCCTCCAGCCTCTGGGCAGTTTGGCCTCGCCTGAGATAGGGCATGGGAGCCCTCGATGGCAACTGCTGGGGCAGGCAGCAGAGTTCGCCCTAGGAGCTTGGCACAAGGCGCTGCGACTGCTCCAGCTGTGCACAGCTGTACATGATGTGCTCCTCACTCTCGGGATTTATGTTAATCCTGGGCAGACGGGATGCTAAGAATTATAGACGGTCTCATGCAAAATTCTCTGTTCCCTTCCCCCCCCTAAATGCGAGTTAAGACGACAGGATCAATTTAGGATGAGCACTGCTATCTTTCACATTTAAAACTAAGATTAAACACAGCCTTACTATGCTCGATGAAAAACGTGCTGTCGTTGCCTCAGCGAATGTCTGTTTACTGCGCTGTTTCCCCTTCAGCCAGTCCTGGCACCACTGGCCTTAACGCTAAATGCATGAACTTCAGCCCTCTCTTTCTTTTCCGAAAGCTGTCACTCTGTAGCAGGACCCCCAGGCACCATTTGGACCAGCCTAGTAAACGCATTGTTTAAAACTCGCTTCGTAAAAGTCGGTTTTTCTTAGTACGCAATAGTACTGGCTTACAGTAAGCTTTTCGGTGTTTCCTAGAGCAGGGGCACTGGACGGTGTGGTAGGTAGGTTAGCCTAGAAGTCCTCGCTTCTTGTAAGCACAACCTTAAGATTGTGCCAAACGAGATCTTTAACTGTGTGGGGTGAGTAGCCTGCAGTGCTGGCAGCAGCTAGTCCTACGTGCTAAAAAGGCAAATCAAACCTGATAGAGCACCTGGCCAGTCAGTGGTGTGCTGGACAGAGGCGTGAAACACCTTCCCAAGCCCTGTTTGTTATGTTACCTAACCCCCGAAATGTGTGGTGATGCTACAGACGATAAGCAAGAACTCAATGATGAGGAAAGAGCTGCAGTCCTAAAGCAGCCAAGTTCTCTTACAGTGCTGTGGGGTGTTTCCTATGCTTAACTTCCATTCCTGCATCAAGAAACCATAAAGAGAGCTTTGGATTTTGCTGAGCGTAACAGTAAAGTAAACGTAATAGGGTACAGGCTGGTGCTTTGGCGTAGACAATCAGGGTGTTGTTCACAAGGGGGGGAATGCACTATGTAAGGTTTTAAGGTACTGAAGCAACAGTTTCATTTAAAAACAACAAAAGTTAGTCATAGTTTTCCATAATGATCTTTTTTCGTCTTAGCAAAAAAAAAACAAACCAAAACCAAATCTGTCTTTTCAGATTAGCTCCACATGTGTATTTGTAACTACTAACATGTAGTTCTGATTCCAGAAGTGAAAGTGGAAAGCAGAAATGTTTGATTTTGGATGCATTATTTTAAGAAGCAAAAGCTGAACTTACGGTGTGGTGTTGTGGGGTTCTGTTTGGTTTTGTTCTTTTATTGTGTGTGTTTTGTTTTTCCCCTGTAATTCCATTTCAGGATGTGGCTAAGATCCAAGCCGCACAAATCCGCATCTTTGATGGGAATATAACCTAATGATGCTATGGCTTCTGCATGCTGCTCAGATCGCGCCAGTCACACGTGAAGCAGTGGAGCACGGTTAGCGTGCTCGGTGCTCACACACTGGCTTTCCTTACCCAGTTAACCCCCTTCCAGGGTCTGTATGATCCAATCTGTGCTGGGCACATGCGGAAGGCGGGAATCTCTGGGAGGCGAGTCAGTGTTGGAGGCGTGCGCTGCGTCCCAGGTGTCTGTGGGTGCCACCCCTGTGCTCAGCTGTTCCAGCAGACTTGGAGAGCATGCTGAGCACAGCTCCCACCAAGTAAATGGGCCCTGTGCTCGGTATGAAACTTGGAAGCTAACCTCCCTATGAAGACAGAGGGGTTCCTGCGATGCTGACGGCCGAGAGAGGGATGGTGGGATGGGCTGCTTCGTGAGGGCTGGGGCAGGCAGCGAGAGATTTCTCTGCTGGAGACCTTGTTACTTTAGTCCCATCGCCCAAGATGCAATTTTAGGGTATGCAAAACTAGATAGGCAAGAGTGGGAAACCCTTAACTGTAATAATAATCGTTGTTGTATTTGTGTTTTGTTGTAGATTTGGAATGGAAAATAATTTATGTGGGTTCAGCTGAAAGTGAAGAGTATGACCAGGTGTTAGACTCTGTTTTAGTAGGACCTGTTCCTGCAGGCAGACACATGTTTGTATTTCAGGTGAGTTTGATTTCACTCTTTCCAAAAGGGTTGTGTGAATTTGATCAGATGACTGCATCAGGCTAAGAGGCACTTGAAAAATCATGGAAAGATAGAAAAATATTTCGGTCAGGTTCTTCAGGTATGATACACCTTCCTTTAAAGTCTGTTCCTGAGCTGCTGTTTCTTGCCCCGGTGTTTCCCTGGTAGTATTTTCACCGTTTCAGACGATTGGAAGCACCAGGTTAATGTCAACAACATCCTCAGACTATCAGGCCAACAGATTGGTTGTAACACTCGGCCAGAACAGTCAGGAGTTCGTGTCTGTCTGGCAGGATAAATGCCCAGCAGTGATGTTTGGATAAGCATGCTGAATCACACCAGAGCAGCAACTGGTAAAATACGGCACAATTCCACTATAGGTGGCAGGCGTCGGGAGCACAAGCGTGCAGGTTAAGGCTGCCCAGCAGACTGGAGGTTGTGACAGTCCCTAAAACGCTGCTGCTCAAGCATTCCTTAAAGCAGGAGTAATGAAAAGAGCAGCACTAGGATGGCTTACTAGCCTCTTCTGTTTCCATTTTAAGCCAGTGAGAGGGGGGGGGAACCACCGCAGACTTGCCTAAATTCTTATGGAAGCTTTTTTATATCAAAACTACGAGTTAGGTCTATGTATCAAATACCAGTAAACAGAGAACAAAACCCATAAGCAGAAGAATCAAACTGAAAGTGAGCATGGCTCACTGTGTAACACCCCTGCTACCTTCCCAAATACTGAATTCCCTTAATTATTTAATGGCAATTGCATGAGGGAGCACGAGCATTAAGGGGGAAAAGTGCTAATGAATACACTTTCTTCTTTCTCACAGTTACTGTAACTGTTTTAAAATATCAGCGGTTGTGAGGGGTCTTGAGTAGTCCTGTAAGTTACAGAAAACTTTGTTTTTCTTAGAGGACAGGCTAAAGGAACAGGATTAGGCTGGAGGTTACATTTATCAACCACATATGTGCAAATTCATGGTTGGACACGATGATCCCAAGGGTCTTTTCCAACCTAAATGAGTCTGTGAAATTAGTCTCCAAACATTTCTGTTTGGTTTTGGAGCTGGGTGTAATTTTTCCACACTGCAAAGAAAGCAGATGTGTAACAAACACACCGTTTACTAACAGCTTTCCCTTATCAAGCTGTTGCAGCTTCTGGCATTAATTGGTCAGAAACAGGTGATCCTCTGTTGCTCTCAAAGGGGCTGCCTTGTAACGCTATACCCAGAGAAATCAGCTGGCCTTTAGTCCTCTGATCTGAAAGATGCCCTGTTCTCAATTAACTTCTTCGAAGATTAATTGTTGATAGTGGTGAGGAGGAGCAGGAGGCAGGTGCCTAAAAAGGCATGTTTTAGCTGGATCATTAGGAGGGCCCTGAAAAATAAATTCACTGTTTTTTGCTGTTTCTGTGGGATGGATCCATGGACTGTACCCCGGTTGTAACTGACAGTACAGTGAGATTAGGAGGGGATGTGTAGACACTTTGCTTTTACAGAGCCTATTCCAGTCTGAGTCAGTACTCCTGGGATATCATAAAGTATCCCTTTTATTTCTTATGGAAGCACTGTTGGTCCAGCTATATTAGGCTTGAGAAGCACTGGATTTCAGGTGAGGGTAGACTTGGCTAATGTGCTCTCAGGAGACCACCCCAACCCACCGTGCTGCAGTAAGCCTTTGCTGGTGACTGAAGCAACCTGGGAGACAGAACCAGCAGGGGAGGGCCGGAATGGCGCGAAGCACAGAGCTGCAGGAGGCATACAGTGTAAAGAAAACAGACTGTAGTTACTAGGGACAGCATAAGGAAAGGACCTTTGCAGAGGTTTTTGGCCAGTAACGTGCTGTAGGGTTTCCTAAATAGGAAAATGGCTGAAGCAGCAGGTAAAATGGAGTAACATAAAAAGGCAGGGACGACAGAACGACCTCTGTTGAAGGGGCTGTGTATCAGGTTGGGAAGTGAGCCTTACCTAAAGGGGGAGAGCTGTTGTGCTTTTCAGACTTTCCCAATAAGCCTTTTTGAATTGGTTTGGTTTCTTTTTTTTTAACATTTAAAAAGCTTTCAGTTTTAAAGGCCCACAGCTTGGCCTGTTTGGTTCTGAATACTGAGATCTAAGCAGTGAAACCCTTCCTGCTCTCTGTGCACTTGGGCATGTGCAGTAAGTTCACAGAAGCTTCTTTTTCAGAATATAAGCACATCAATAATTTACTGTCTTTAAGTGGGGATCTGACCTTAGCTACCTACCCTGCAGTAATAGCTACGTGAAGAAATGTGTCCTGTGGACAAGCACGAGCACTCAAGGTAACATATACATTGAGGCAGTTTATGACATCCTTCAGTAATTTCGAGCGTAAGAATGGCGTGTTAAGACCAGTGATTTTTATGCAGAAGTTAATCTAGTGGCTCATTTTGCCTCTGAGAATACCTGTTTGCAGCTGCTCTCTTATCAGTTCTCATACCAAGCACTTCTTTTCTTCTACCCAAGTATGGTCTTTTGTTTCCCAAGCAATTAAGAGGTTTTGAGTGCAAGGCAGGAAGTTCAGAAAAGTTTTAAACAGTGCTCGGTGTGTTTTCCACTCAGAGTATTTCCTTGGGTCTGCACCTGTATGGTGGGATATCGCACAGCACAAAATGACAATGGGAACCTGGAAGAACCGATTTGGTCATTTTCTGCTCCCTTCAGGGCTGAAGGAGGTTGTGCTCTTCCCGATTCCTTGGTGGTTTCTCCTCCCCTTGGTGTATTTGTACCAGAGAGGTCTGACCCATCTAATTCTTCTTCAAAGTGCCTGCAGCTTATAAAAAAGCTAGACTGGCTTTGGAGGCTTAGGATTGAAGTAGCAAGGAGCAGAAGCCAGTGCTTCGTGACCACCAGCTTCCAAATTTCACAGTGCTGGGGCATATAAGTATTACAGAGAAGGAGGGATGAGAGGGACAGCAGGAATGAATCCCATTTGCCCTTAGGCAAGACTCACTCTAACTTAAATTGTTAATACCGACTTGTACTCACAACACAGGTGCTCATTGTTGGCTTCAGATCTTCATGGAAAAGTGTAAATATGAAGCTGTTTCACGTCTGCTTAGATTGCTGTGACTTTAAATCCTCCAGCAGGACGAGGCACCACATTTTATCAATCAGTGTGCAGTTAAGAAGCATTTTAAGGAACTGATGTGAGGCACACTTTATGAAGCAAATGTTATTGATTATTAATAACTGCAGAGCCCCAGTAAGTAAGGCTGTTGAAGATTGTAAGAGCTGCCTGTTAATTAGGATTGCACCCTGGCTGCAGGTATGTCGGATGTGTCTGAGTGATGGTACATTTAACTGGGTGCGTTTTAATGCACCGTAGGTATGTGGAAGAGGCGAGATGAAAGTACTTTATTCCTTTCCTAGAAACCTGTGGGACAGCTCAAGCCTCACTGTAACCTGCCCCTGTTGTTCTCCATGAAGTATAAATTGCAGTCTGTATTTTTAGGGGGTTTATTCTTGTTAAGAACGCGTGCAGACCGGTTCAGCCTTGCAGCTACCAGTTACTAAGGGACTGAGATGGGCTGGGGAGCAGTGGCACTGTAGAATTGGAGGGATGCTGGTACCCTTGCTCAAACGACAGTTCAGCTTACCAGGTATTTAAAAGTCATCTTGGATCAAATTACTGTTTTCTAAGTAATTCTGCCTCTAGCAGATAAGTGTCCTTAATTCAGGTTAGGTGTGTTCTCAGGTGAACTTGAAAAACAGTTTCAAATACGGTTACTGCTATTTTGCTAAGACATGCTACTTAGCATTCCCCTGCGAGCTAGGCACGTGGTATCCATTTCTTTAACCCATCTTTCCCTTTCTCCCTTAGGCTGATGCTCCTAACCCAGGGCTCATTCCCGACGCAGATGCAGTAGGTGTAACAGTTGTGCTAATTACCTGCACCTATCGGGGTCAAGAGTTTATTAGAGTCGGCTACTATGTAAACAATGAATACACTGAAACAGAGCTGAGAGAGAATCCTCCAGTAAAGCCAGATTTTTCTAAGGTAAGGCACCTGTTGTTCTAGTCCTGTCTCAGAGGTATGCTTACAGAAAAAGGGCTTTAAGAAACAAAGCCAAGCCCCAAGCAGTTCCATAAATTGCATGGTACGAGGTGTCAAATACTGGAAAAGACAAGCTGAGTGCCATGGAGTTGCCATAAATTTGGACTGTATTTGAGAAACCTGCAACAGTTTCCACCAGTCCGAAGCCTTGGCTGGGCTGTAGTTACTAATTTTACACAGACTGTGTGAAGGAAACCATCAGGTGCCCTCTGCTTGCACCACTGTTGACAGTGGCTCTGTTCTTCAAAAAAAAAAAAATAGAATAATGGTCTTTTCTAGGACAGTCAACCTGGAACTAGGTTTGAAGTATGAATGTAAAATAGTTGTTGTCCAGCTGCTCTAGTGTTAGTGTTATTTGGACCCTAATGCCTTGATGAGAAGGATCAACTGAACATCAAAAATTAGTCAGAATCCTGTGAAATATCCTGCCCAGGCCACTCTGTGTAACCCAGCAAGGATCTATGCTGCATCTGGGGTGGTTTTCAGGGAAAATTTGGTGGAGTTGGGTTTGCTCTTTACAAACCCTGTGTACACGTGTATGTTTTCCTGCATACATAATCAAATGCAACATGTTTTCAAAGGAAAACAAAGGCCAGCCCCAAGAATAAAATAAATTACTACTGTGTAGGCACATCCACTGTCACAAGATTAGTATCTTCCAAATCTAAGTACTGTTTCTACTTTAAAACTTCAGCAGACAAATTAAAATTCAGTTAATGAAATGAATTTAAACTTAATTGAAGGACAGACTGTCTCTCTTCACTTCATTTAAGAGTACGATCTATCCTTAAATTAAGACAGACGTTTGATGGAATTGACACAACTACTGCAAACACCTTAAAGTTGATGCAAAATCTTAGGAAGTATTGTGGTTTGCCAAGTCTTTGTGAGGATAGCCAGCTGCTTTACTAAAAGCTGGCTAAAATAATAAACACACTTTACCTGCAGGTTTCTCCTACAGCCTTGAACTCCCCTAACAATTAAAAATAACTCGAGGGCAATTCTTGTGCCAAGTAGGGTGTTAGAGAAAATGAACAAGTGATGTGTTTCTGTGAGGATGGTTCTGATCCATGGATGGTAGCTATAGATTCGTATTTATAGGAGTTACCTTTCTTAAACAAATAGTTTTACGCTTAAAAGAGTATGAGGAGTAAGAGGAAAAAACCCTAAATGATGCACGTGGACTCCAGACTGAGATGTGGGCATTATATAATCCCCATATTTTTCTTCTCTCCCAGCTTCAACGGAATATTTTGGCATCTAATCCCAGAGTCACGCGATTCCACATTAATTGGGAGGACAACACTGAAAAACTGGAAGATGCAGAGAGCAGTAACCCAAATCTACAGTCACTGCTTTCTACAGATGCGTTACCTTCAGCATCAAAGGGGTGGTCAACATCAGAAAATTCACTAAATGTTATGTTAGAATCTCATATGGACTGCATGTGACTAACCACCATCACTTTGGTGCTGTACATGTGTTAAACTGTAAAAACACCCAGAACTATTCCCTCAAATTCCATAAGTACATAGTTGACAAGCAATGTGAAGAACTTGTTTTAAGACATCCTGTAGAAAGTTTATAAAAAAAAAACACACACACAAAAAAAACCCAAAAAAAAGAACACAAAACCAAACAAGCAGTATTTGAGCAAATTGTGGAATATAAATACAGCTATTTTTAAGTAATTGCCTTTTTTCTCTAATGTGTTATTCTCTGTGGTCTAAACCAAACCTGATTAAAGTGTACGTATTGTCCCCCCTCCCTTTACTTTGTAAGCGCTATTAAAAGCTCACGAACGGAAAGCTAAACCATTCAGGCACAATGAAGGAGTAATGCCATGGCCTCATCCCTAATAGCTGGATAGCCAAATATAAAGTGCCCTTTAGTAGCAGCTTAAGAACAAAACTGTCATTAGATGAGGTGCAAAGAAAAAGTATCTCTTAGAAAAAAAAAAAAAGTCCAGAATGTCATCTTGCTGTGAAAGCACCCGGCGCAGTATAATTTTAGGTGCAAGCTTCTTTTCCTTCCAAGGCACATACTTGTTACTTAAAAGCATGCAATTTGAGATTTACCATCTGCTATGCTGGGTTTTAGGACTTTTTTTTTTTTCCTATCTCCTGCTGCTGTTTAGTCAAAGTATGGTTTGTTGTGGACAGCGTTTCATGGGGATTGGGGTGGGTATCTCGGGAGAGAACCCCTTTTCAGCCACCCTAACAGCACAACAGTTCGGTGGAAGGATTCAACCCATTACTAGAAAATTTAAGCATCAAAAGGAATAGCACGAGTACCCAAAAAATGTTATTCTGTGAGATTATCGGGTACAGCTGCTGCCTGGTACGTTTGTTTTCAGGTATGCTTTATTCTTGTGGCCTTCTTAACTAGTAATAGGGATTTGAGGTGTTTTCTTTCAGTTTTTGAAACACTAGAATGTAAGCCTGGTGTGTTTTCTCTCCCCTTTACGGCAGTCCTATGCACTAGTATAAATCAAGAGTCAGGCCCCGCTGTGGCAGGCATGACATGCTCAAGAACACACAGCCTGCCCTGAAGCTCTCGCACGGAGACATCCCTCTTACCTGAGGCATCCCTGAAGATAAAGAGCACTAAGCAGTAAACTGTAAAGATGTGAGACATTATGATGACACTAACACTTCAGTTATTCCTTCTGATCCTCATCAGCCGTACGCATTTACCGGGGCTGTGTGCGCATGCAGAACTGTGATCTGTTTGTCCCCTTACAGGAACAGAGTCCTGCAGGTCACTAGCTGCCCACACAGTGAGCCGCTGTAGCTGCCAGGCCCTCAAGAAAAGGTGGATTTGGTGATGACTGACAGTACAGCTCTGAACAAAAACAGTCAGCTTTCTCTTTCTGCTTGCTCTAATGGGGATGAAGATGTTCCAGGCAGTTAGCACTTCTGTCTCTCCACATCCCCTGTGAAATTGTCTATGTATCTAATGGGTGTGTTTCTTAAATCAGGAGTGACGTGATCTGAATATACGTGCACGGGTTTCGTTCCCCGGGGAAGTGCAGTAGTACGTACGGTAGCTGACCCACTGATAGAACCCTGATTCTAATGGGCACCCTTAAAAATCTCTCTGCGGTTGTTTAGCGCTCTTTATGCAAAGAGCTGGGCCCCTAAAGCAGCAGTTGCTTCACTTGAGGGCTGAAAAGACGTAAGCAGTTAAGAAAGAGCTTTTGATTTTCAATTACATTGCAACTTAAGGTCTACAGTGACGTTCTGAGATTTTCCATGCACATTATTGTTCTATTTATAAATCTTTTGAAGAAACAGCTTCAATGTAAGTAAATAACTTATCTGCTGAAAGATTAGCAGGCTCCTTAAGTCTGCCTTGAGCTAAGGCTACTGTAGCAATATCTCAAACAGTTGCACCTATTGCAGCTACAAGTGACATCATGATCAAGTAAAAGCTGTAACCAGAATCCATCCATAAGGAGCATGAAGGCTTCTTAGCAGCATATCCCCCAAAAGTGATGGAAGCAATCGCTATTAGTGCTAGTGCAGAACCAGCTACAGAGTACAGCAAAGCTACATCAATCAGCAAACCAATTAATTCAGGAAAGTCAGAAAGGAAAGACCGATTCTGCTTAGGAGGAAGAAAGTCAACCAGGCACATTAACTCGTGTGCAGTAAACGTCCAGCTAGACCAGGTGGCACAGTGCTGCTGTAGAACTGGGCACCACCTTACCCGACACACTAACACACCCTGGATAGAGCTGACTGGCCAGCTACTGGAAAAACAGCGCTACTGTGCTTGATGAAAGCTGGAGAAGAGCAACCCTACATCATGAGAGCACCTCATGATCTTTACCAGAGGAATGGTCTTTCTGCGCTTTGTGAGAAACTGGATGCTTCTCAGATCTTCTACAACTCTGTCCAGGTCTGAGCAGTCCCTACACGCTGCCTTCTGAATATTACATTTGCAGAAACTGGTAATTTGAAGTGTGCAGTTACAACAAGGAAAGTCAAGCAATTCAATAGTTCTCTAGACTCACCGTTTGGAGCTTCTGCACAAAGAGCACGTTGACAAAATCAGTGTTAGGTACAGTTACAAACATATTCATAAGTAAGACTCTCCTTGCACAGGGAAGGCAAAAAAAAGTAATT
>JANHFX010011821.1:0-12982 GCA_027560015.1 Chloroceryle amazona | reverse complement strand
GGAGAAGAGCAACCCTACATCATGAGAGCACCTCATGATCTTTACCAGAGGAATGGTCTTTCTGTGCTTTGTGAGAAACTGGATGCTTCTCAGATCTTCTACAACTCTGTCCAGGTCTGAGCAGTCCCTACACAACTCTGTCCAGATCTGAGCAGTCCCTACACGCTGCCTTCTGAATATTACATTTGCAGAAACTGGTAATTTGAAGTGTGCAGTTACGACAAGGAAAGTCAAGCAATTCAATAGTTCTCTAGACTCACCGTTTGGAGCTTCTGCACAAAGAGCAGGTTGGCAGAATCAGTGTTAGGTACAGTTACAAACATATTCATAAGTAAGACTCTCCTTGCACAGGGAAGGCAAAAAAAAGTAATTCAATCTATGTCCAGACTGCTGGGCTAGAAAGGAATGCTTTAGCCCAGAAGCTCCCTGAAATTAAACCAGGGTTAATGCAATTTCTTGCCAGGAACTCAGGTTCATTTGTGATAAGGGTCCTGAAGAATTTTACGGTGGAAGTTCTGGTGCACCTGCTGTCAGACTCGGGGGGAAACGTGGACGAACTGGGAGAACAAGAGGCTTTTAAAAATATAAGGAATATTTAAGTGAAATGTAGATGATCTAAAGACTCAAGACAGTGCTTTCAGAAGACAAAACTCCATCATCACACATCAGCACAGCTGATTTTATGCCACACATTCCATGGTAAGCTTGTAAACAGCAAAACTGGTTTCCAGGGAAATGTCTCTGGATCTGTCTGTCACGGTTGAGCTGGACATCAGAACGTACAGAAAATGAAAAGTAGCGGGGAGACGTGGTGAAGAAGGCAACAGCAATATTAGAGGCCAAGAGCAGCTGACACAGGGAGATTAATGCAAACAAAAGTGGGCAAAGTCACATTGAAATGCATGGCAGAATCTCCCTCCAGGTCGCTGTCACTCCTGGAGCGAAACTTAAATTATTCAGCCTGTTCTCAATTCTTAACACAGAACAAAAGGTGGAGAGAAGGTTATGCTGATCCAAAACGTTCTCTCTGGCTTCTCTCCAGATCTATTTGTCAACAGTTTGAATGGAAAACCAGAGACATACGTGTTTCATAACCAGTTCAACACCACGCTTCTCTTCCACAGCTACAGAAGACCCAGGCTACACGCGTACGCACAGTTATGGAACTGGAAAATATTTATCTCTCTTTTTCCCAGGTATAAACAGTGCAGTTTCCCAGACATAAAATGAAAGGCAGCACTATCTGAGAAACCTTCAAGTTACACATGCTAGCTGTGGTTTGTCCCAAGTTGTACATTCAAAATCACAGAACAAGTAATATACTCCTTTGCTCAACTAATCCGACCTGCACGTTGTCCCCACGACAGCTCGAAAGACACCTGCCATTCAGAGCCAGCTGGGACACACCTAAATTTAACAACAACAAACCAATGTTGCTCTCTGAAACCATCCTGAAAACATCTTTATGAGTCAGAAATAATTCCTCAGCGCAGGGGTGAACTTCCAGAAAGTAAGCAGAAGTCAAACTGGTGCCCAGCCACAACATATAAAGAACAGGAAAAGAGATTATCCGATCAGGAGAAACCAAACTATGCTAGCCAACCACACAGCGTGAGCTCTGGGAAGATGTCGTATCTGTCATAGCTGGGAATAACACTAAAAAAATAGAGCAAAGCAGCGAGAGGTGCCTCTGGACGAGGCTTGCAAGGTTGCCTGTTTGCAGCTCTTCACACTGCTCCACTGAGACAGAAAGGGCAGGACTGCCCTTCTGCAGAGAGTCATGTCAAGCCTCGTAAGCCTCCAACAACATTTCTTTGCTTCGCTTCAGCTGTGCCCGTACAACCTGAGCGCCTGTGTATGTAGAAGTGTAGAAGTATGTGTATGTAGAAGGCCTCTAGCTAAACAGTGAAGGCAGGGAAGTGGTGTAGCTGAAGCAGCACATACCTGCACTTGTAGATCCGATGCCCGCGGTAAGCACGGAGCGTGGTATAATCTTCACAGCATACTTGAGAAACTGAGATTTCCCTGTGCCTGGGTCTCCAACCAACAAAAGATGCGATTCACCTGGGGGGAAAATATTGATGTAGGAGTAGCTGGTTCATATACAGAGACAGATACACACAAAATGCTCAGAATTAAATGATACTTCTCATTAATCACCTAACATTTAGCACTACGTATAGACTACAACATAGAATCCTCTTTAAGTCTGCGTTATTTCTCGGGTGTGATAAATAAAAGCATCCAGTCACATTGCTGCACCCACACCAACGCTTACAGTGAAATGCTTTTAGTATTAGCAGGTACTTGACATGCTTCCTATAACGTGAGTTCTTGTAGTTTAGAATACTCATTTCACAGACTCACCTCACTCCTGACCATGAAAGGATACTAGGGTTTAGTTGTTATTCCCCTTTTTGGTCACTCAAATTATTGCAGCGAGGACTAAAAATCAGCAGGTTGTTTTTCTTAATCAATCCTGCTAGCACTGCCAACCGTTACACAACTTGGTCATTTCAAAGCAGAAATTGGCTCCTACGATGCTACTGAAGTCCTCTAAAATTATTTCATTGTCTTCCACAAAACATTAACACAACTTCAAGTATGAGGTCTATAACTGGATTTAGCTGCTGGAGCACGGAGAAATCCCGTGTTTGTACATTCAGACACACTAGTTTAGAAACATTGCAACCTCTGTAGATTCTGCCCTGGGTACCACCTGGCACATGGCATATCTGCCATCTAATAACAACAGAAGGAGAATCAGCAGGCAGATAACTTAACAGTAACAGAACTAAGTGAGATGTGCTGACAATCACAGATGGAAAAGTCTGGCATTTGAAAGTAAAACGAATCCCTTAATTTTCCTTTCAACATACTACAGGGATCTACATTAAGGAAACATTCATATTCCATCCTTTGATGCCAAATACTGCTGGGAATATTCTACTATAAATCATTTCCAAATGTCACTTATAGAATAAAAAGCAAGTTTATGTTTTATCTAAACCAAGTGCCTTTACTGTGCTACCTAATGGAATCCTGAATGCCTGCTTTCACCGTAGCAGAATAAAAAGAGGAAGTCTAGACACCCACCTTATTTGCCTAAGATGCTGGAAGAATACTTGGTATTGATAAAAAATTGTTCTCACGTAAGACAACAGGATGATTATGCTTCTGAAATCTGACTGGTTTGATTTTTGCAGGGGGGAGGGATAGGGGTGAAGACGGGGATGTGAACAACTGCTAGGAAGGAAGCGATACCATTAGAAACAAGACTAACCTCTGATTCGAGTCCCAGTAGCATCAGTCCTCTGTACACCACCAGCAAGCACCATAGCTACAGCCAGCTTCACCAGGTACAGTCCAAATACTTGAGGACACAAGCTAGCCAGAATTTCATTCCTCCCTAGAAGAGGAGCAGATAATGGCATCAGCACAGACCCAAGATTAAAACTTGTTTTCCCATGGACTTCTACATACACTTAAAGCCCTGTGTACGCTGGCAAATAATCAGCTGTGTCCACAGCCCTGAATACACTCACAAATAATTTAGGTCTGCTTCCTGACCAGGAGGGAGAGGCCAGGGAGGAGGGGGGGTTATTTTTTAAATGGGAGCTAAAGCAGTTTGATTCAAACTTCCTTCATTAAAAGAAGTGAAGTCTTCCACAGTCACAAGCAGCAAAGCCAATCCCCTCACAATTTAAGGAGTGTATTTTCTAGATACCATGAGGAAAGGCACTAACAAAATGCCATCGTGCAAATTCTTCCGTGTCAGAGATAAAAATGCTGGGGCTATCAAGAATAAAACTTAGAAGCTTCCACACTTGAAAATATCCTCTTGAAAACTGTTGTGTTGGGCATTTAAGAGAACTAACAAAACATCTAACACTTTTTGCCCTAAACCTGCGCACCCACAGCGTGGCTCATTTTGTGGCTCATTTTCTCATCGTTGTCTCCAATCTCCTTCTCCTCTGACCCTTCTGTGTCAAAGGTCTCTCTACTCCTCCCTACCGGTCTCTTTCCAGCAACAGAGCATTTCAATCTGCCAAGATGATGTTGTTGGCTTGGAAGGTGTCTGACAGAGTTAATTCTGCCCTCTGAGATTCCGACACTAACAGTACATAAGGGATGACAGGTTTAAATACATCGCTCCCATTGCTAGGGAATAAAACAGCGACCAATTCCGAGCTCCACACCTTTTAAATTTAAATGCAAGTACATAGCATATAAAAATATGTAGGCACCTGAGGCATATGTGTTTCCTGTGGAGGTCTTCTGAAGGAATTAACACATCTTTGGGCAAAAATGGAATTTTAAAAACTTAGGTCAGGCAGCACAACTCAGAATTTAGCTCCACAGTTGCCTCTGACCTGAGATTCATTTGTCTTGCCACTGCTGAGAAGCTCAGCAGTTCTGCTTCTCCCTAGATAGCATCCAGAAAAAAGGATGTTCTCCGAGGTGCCTGCCATGGTAGGCTTTCTCAGGACACCAAATACACAGCATCAGGAACTGCCTGACATAAAATGCAGTAGCAGCCACCACTAGCTCTTAAAAACCAGTAAATGCATACACACCCTGGGGTGGAATGGCCTGTGCCTCAGACTCCTTAGACAAATTTGATCTCTGTTCTCAATTTCAACTCAAATTCAGACAAACAGCCTGAAACAGCTATCTCAGGCAGCCAGGGTCATAGTTTCCACCTCAGTTTTCTTCTAGCCACTTCATATTAATTTATTTATTCTAAACGGGTAACATTGCATAAACACACAATGGTCCCTGCAGGCTTCCAAAACTCATCCCGAGGATGAAAAGACTAAATGGGACCTTCAGAGAGGATCCTGAATTACTTTCAGAACAGCTCTAACCGGGCTGATAAGAAATGTTCTCATTCCAAACAGCAGGAGGCTAGCAATTAAATTGCTTTCCAGGAAATGCAGTTCCAAAGAATCTTTGCCACTGACTAAATCTAAAATTTCTTATGCGAGTGTGCTGATTTTTAAGCTGACATGGGCAACATTCCCACCTGCTTTTCCTTCTGTTTGTCTGGTAAGAAGAAAGACTAAGTCCTTTTCAGAGTTTTAAAAGACAGGGGGTTACCCTGAGACGGTGACCGAGATCCTGAAGAGATGACTGAGCTTCCTCGTGGTTCAGGAGAAGGCACCGAGATCACAGAGAGGGACAGAGTTCCAGACACAACTCCTGCTAATTCCTAGGTGGCTGCCTGCAGACCGTGGTAGGTTTAGGAGCCAGTGTACTAAACGCTCTGGCTATTTTGGAAGTCACTGTCAATGGGGAGACTCTCTCTGTATTGACAGAAGGCGCCAGAGCACCCAAATCAAAGGCACCCGAGAGTTAGGTTAAAGATGAGATGTGCTAAGCTCTGTGGTAAGGATTCACAGCTTACTTTGGGACGCAGAGACAGTGAGTCAGCTCTCACCCCAGAGTCAACAGCTATGCTGTTCAGTCGCTGTATTTTCAATCCTTATTTCATCTCTGAACGTGTGTCCTACATAAAATCTTTCAAGTACTAACCTGCTAAGGGATCGTTCCTATGCTTTTCCCAGAAGTCTTCAAATTCCTTGCGGACTTCTTCATCAATTACAACCCCGGCTAGCTGCTCATTGTTTACTTTAACATAGTTGGCTTTCAGAACAAGCTCCAGGTCACAGCGTGCATCCTCATGGAAAGGTTTCCACCTCTGCATTACCACTCCATACACTGTGATGTCATCTCCTGGAAGTAAGGAGTAAAACAACATCTGACTTGAGATATGCAGATGTGTCACCTAAATTGCTTAACAATGCAACTGAGATCCTGTGTTACAACTGGTAAGGGTAAACCAAACCAAACCAAACCACAATGGACAGGAACTCTGCAGTTACTGGAAGTCTCAATCAACCATTAGGGAGATTGCTTAGGTCTGTGGTAGGAAGTTGCTAGGTCTTTCTACTTCTGTTTAAGGTAAGTGAATTCTTAAAGGTATACCTCTGCTTGTTTTCCCTCTTCTAAAAGAAGAATTCATGGTAAACTGCAGAAGCTCTTCTTTCAGTTGGATTTACTAGACATAAAATTTAGTCAAAACTTCTTTGACTTCTGGTGGCTTTTGTGGTGAATTTCAGAACCACTGGTTAGTGTTCTGGTGACAGTGATCTGAGAAAGCACAACCAGAAATGTGTGGATCTGCTCTCCTAGGCTAGGAGGTCAGGCTACCTAGCTCTCCAGATCTACAGAAGAGATGTGTGTGTGATGGTGTGGACCAATTTCCTCAAGAGGTTCCCACAGTAACGAGATTTAATATAGATTCTGCACCTCACAACACATTACTTATTGAAACTGATCTGTCCAGCAGCCAAGATGTCACGTGGGGATATATATGGTATTTTCCAGAACAGTCTTCAACTGCCACGCTAATGGCCAAGCTGAAACAGCAATGTGACAAATGAAGCCCTCGGCACGGAGCCTACTTGACAAAGATTCGCCTCAAGTGGAAAAATAGAAACGCCTGTGGTGCAAACATATGTGATATACGCTGTAGCCTCACCAGACTTGCAACTGTCCACCAAGTCATCTTCCAGAACAACCACCATGCAACGAGGGATGCTTCCAACAGACAGTCTTTGAACCTAGGAGACGGGAAGTAAAAGCACTTCTTAAGAACAGCACCTTTCAAAAGCCATTTATAGCTGCCCTGGCCTAAGCACCTACATTCCTCCCCTGAACTGAGCTCAGTCCTCGTTTCTTCTCACAAAACCTGCACAGTAAGTATGCTCCTCCTGCCATGAGCTTAGTAATGGAACTTTAAGGCTGATATTAATGGAAAAGGGAATGGGTGCTAAATTAGCTGAGGGTGCTCGGTCCTGGGAGGTGCTGTGTGATTTCAGTATCTGGCTGAAGCAAGCTCACTAAAAGAGACCATTTGAAATAGATGATTGATTTTTTTTTTTAATAATTTGAGATATTTTCAGATACTTCTTCAAGACACAAAGTTTACTTTGGGTACTGAAGCGTGTCCAAAGGGATAGATAACCCTTCACTGACCTATATGCCCAAAGATGATTCTCCACATCTTTCTGGTATTTAACCATAATTTGACAGGTTGAGGTACAAGTTTACACCTAGGTGTGAAGGATTAAATAAACAACAGGGAAAGCCAAATCACACACAGAAAGACAAATGCCTATTGACAAATGTGCCAGTAACTCTTGTAATTCTTTTCCTTTTCTCCAGGGCAAAGTCTATGCAGTCTTGTCACAGTCTGTTTCCAACCAGCAATCTTTCCATTTACACTTCAAGCCAGCGATAGTTTCTAGAACAGCCACTGAACAAGAACAACAATCAGAAGCACCTTTTCATACTGCAGCACAAGTCATAGATGCTAGAATGCTAGATTTATTCACTCTCCAGTGCCTCGGAAGGTTAATTCACCCTTGTGTGTTATCTAAATGGCCACGGGCAGTTCCCATCACTGTCAGTACTGGTGGCATATACACAGTGACTTTCAGAGCTCAGTAGGAAACAGGAGTGAAATTCATCTCCAGTTTAAGTTTACGGTGTTTAATAAGCTCCTGCTGCTGAAAATTCTTCCCAGCATAGAGATCCATGTGCCACAAAGTACAACAAAGTGTTACAGAAACCATATGTCAGTCACAATCGTTACACTAACATGCAATGCAGGGCTTACTTCCTAGCAATAATTTCATTCCCGCACTTTTTTTGCTATTCTGAACTTTTAAGAGGTTCCTTCCTAATTTCATACATTTCTGTTTTCATACATCCTACTCATTTCTAAAATCAAACCCCTGAAACAACTGAGGGTACCTTAGAAAATACGTATGAAGAAGACACTGCAGATATAAACAAGCACAAAGATAGCCTCAAGTTTCATACAGCGTAGATTCTCCCGTGCCAGTTTTGTCGTGGTTATGTGCTAACATCAAAAGAGGTCCAACTGTTGCTTACTCCTCCAGCTTAGCTGCACTTCCACCCTGGGCTGCCTTCAGAAAAACAAATGCAAATCCTGCACGGATCACATATTCCCAACATGTTGAATCCAGTATTGGCCGAAGGGAACAGACATCTGCAGACATCACGTCCTGACCCTCCTGCACCGCTACGGCTGGCTTTGGCCACCACCGAGCTAGCTTTTGTCCTCAGAAGCAGTGCCAAACATCACCATCACGTGCAGTAACTGCTTAGAGAGACAACACACGCTTGGCGCTGCGAGTATACAGCCCGGAGTGCCATCCGCACGCTGAGCCCAGGTTTCTGTACAACACTGAATGGAGTTACCTAGTAAGGGAGTCTAGTCAACACGCTCCTAAATTGTTAGCTCCATGACTGGAAATCTCTGGCCAACAGCCTGACTGGCTTCCTTTAGTCTTCTGAGGCATCTGATTTAAACAACAGTAGAATCTGGGAGACTCTCCCACTCATCTTAGCATGAAGAGCTTGCCGATGAGAACGGGATAAACTTAATTCTGGCCTAAGCATGAACAGTCTCAGGAAAACCAAGAGTTACTGTATTTGAGCAGGAAACGTCGTCTTTAGTAAGTTAATTCTTTTTCTACTTGAGACATCTATACCTTAATACCCTCCCCTTTTACTCCATCTTTTGGTTTTTTTTACCTGTTCCTGAATTTTGATTTCTTGATAGTCTCTGCAGCAGGTAGAAGAGGCTGTTGCCGAGAGGCACGTGAACTTGGTCGAACTGCAGCCTTCTTCACTGAGACAGGCCGACGGACGACAGAACGTGTAGTACTGTTCAAAGTCAGCCTTGACAACAAACACGTGCTTGCACTTGTTGCAGATGTAACTCCGTTCAAACTCCAAAACTTTCACCACACTGGTACGTACGACAGTCCCGGTAACAGACAAAAAGTGACCCACATCCCTGGTTTTAGGAATGTGCTCTCGAGTCAGCTCTGGGCAAACGGGTAAACCTGTTAAACAAAAATACGTGCGGCATGAGGCTGTGCATGCACAACGTGGACTCCCAATGCAGCTAGAGAGTAGAAAAACTGCCAGCTGTATAAACAGCAGCCCTTTGTATTACTGTTTCATCAGTGTGATTCAGCTCCTCCTCTGTTGTGCCACACATCTGATTCACTGGCCTCAGGCAGGGAAAGACATCGGACACTGAGCCCCAACACAAAACGTTGCCATTTTACTCTCTCTCTTGCCACGGGCAGAATAGTCACGAACAGGTTCCATTCATGGAAACACACCCCAGTGTTTGCAGATCTGTTTATTAATTTACACGACCTTTTGGAAAATTCCATTTATTCTACAACTGGTCTACCTGAATTACTAAGTTTTACTTATGCTACTTCGTTGTGGATCCACGTTACTCCCAGTTAAACACTGTAACTCCTAATCTTCTGTGAACTCCCAAGTCTAAGCAAATTTTAAACTCGGAGTCTGTGAGCATTTGACCTAAAAACCACATGCACTGCAAACCAGTAAACCTCAGGCACAAGGAGGATGGCACAAAAAGAATAGGAAGGGGCTATGAACACGACCAAAGCCAAGTCGCTTGTTGGTTCAAATGAATAGTGACAGAATATTTTTGTGGCACTTGCTCTCTTTTAATTCCACCCCAATGGGCAGTTCTGTGGTGCGCTGATCCCCCGTGGCCATCAGTTAGCACCACAGCAGCTGAAATCCTCAGGAAGATTACTCCAACGGCCTACAAAGTCTTTATAAAAATAAATGGTCTCTGAAATGCACACCTGAGGACAGCAGAAAAACGTCACCTCTGCAGCAGTGAGTGTAAGAACTACAAGAAACTGACAGTTATCAGCTTAAAAAGAAATCACCTGCTCTTACAATAATTTCTTGGCTTTGTTTCCAAAAAAGAGCTAAGAATCAGAGATGTAAAATAATAAATCTGCTGGAAAACAAGGGGACCCAAACTATCTGTGCATTAGTTCAAATCTTCTTTGTAGTTTTGGCTGCTAAAAAAAGGACATCATTTACTTACTTCGAAGAAATGCTTTATTTCAGACATGCTGAAACATTGCTTTGATGCTTTTAAGCAAAGTCTTTGGCTTTTTGCTTTTGTTTAAGGAAAACATTATAAAATACTAAGCTAATTTTAAAAGATAAAATCATAAAGTAAAAAAAAAAAGTAGACAAGTATTAAGTAATCTGGGGAAAAAAAAATAAGGTATTATGTGGAAGTGCAAACAAAATGTTCTGGCAACTGTAACGAAGCCATTTACATGTTCTGCCAAACCTGTTGAAAATTGTTTCTCCAAGGGATTTGCATTTCTAGTCAGTTCAGGCCAAACAAACCCAGATAGCATCCGCTATTTTTCTGACTGTTTTGGGAATCGTGGTGTTTTCCCCAGGTCAGTACTGGTGTAGCTCAAGAACCTTTGCAAAATCCAACCCGTGGTGCTCTAGAGAGAGCTGCAGCGCTTGGCCAGGGTGTATAACAGGATCATCTCTGTGAATGATGAACTGTCAGAAGCAGCTTGGCCGGCAGTAACAGGCACGGCCTGAGGGTAAGGGAGGAAAATGCTTTTCATGGATCTTCAAGAAAAGGAGAATTTATACCAACAAATTCCTACAGTACTAAAATTCAGATGACCATTATTAATCGCTGCGCGCTCACGGGTCTGTTTAGTGACTGGTGATCCATCCAAGTTCAAGCTGCCAAGAGGCTGAATGATCACAACAACTCCAACGTGGGGCAGGGGAGGGAAACGCGGGTCTCCCGCTCTCGGCTTGGCAGAGTAGACAGTTAAATAGTTACAGCCAGAAGTGACAAGGAGAGACTGTGCCACTGCTGACCTCAGGTCCCCATGTTAGCAAAACAGGCATTTTAAACCCAGAGCCTGCACTCCACACACTTATGACACCTCAAAGCTTCTAAAAATGTAATAAGGAAATACCTTTGCTTATAATAATAATAAGGAATAATGACATCAACTTGCAGTAAAAGAAAAGAACAAGGTCCTCCAACATTGCCTTCCAACAATGCATTCCCATTTTATAACGCGTCGTTTTGTAACAACTGATGAAGGACAAAGTTTGGCCATTTCAGCAATTTCAGACTAAACTGTTACAAGACAGCTCAAAATTTAGACTTTGCCTCTCCTGGGAGATGGCTGGAGCCGGTGATGACCACGAGCCAACGCATACGGTAAGGACGTCAACCCGCAACAAAACCTCCAAACTATGCAGCTTTCCCTAAATGTATTTTGTTTTCTCTTTATACACTCTGGCTAACGAGAGAAATAATCCAAGGCCAACCACTGATTTGGGGAGACTTTTTCCTAATGAAAGGCTCTGGAGTAAGTCCTGATGCAGCAACAAAGGCCACCCATCGCACGCGCACCATCAAGGACGGCTGCAGCTTTTTCCCAGGTCGCTCTGCACAAGTCCAAGTGCTGGCAGGTGCTCTTTGCTGTTTAATAAACACCAGCCATTCCCACTGCCTCCAACAGTGGAGCTGCTTGGAGCCATGGAGTGCTCTGGGTGGGAAGGGACCTTTCCAGGTCATCCAGTCCAACCCCCTGCAGTGAGCTGGGACATCTGCACCTACAGCAGGTTGCTCAGAGCCCCATTCAACCTGATCTTAAATGTTTCCAGGGCATCTACCAACACTCTGGCCCATCTGTGCCAGTGTTTTACCATCCTCATAAAAAAATTCTTCCTTGTATGTAGTCTAAATCTACCCTCTCTTAGTTTAAATCCGCTACTCCTGGTCCTGTTGCAACAGGCCCTGCTAAGAAGATCATCCTCACCTTTATTACAGGCTTCCTTTAAATACCACAGTAATGTTTCCCCAGAGCCTTCTCTTCTCCAGGCTGAACAACCCCAGCGCTCCCAGCCTGTCTTCACAGCAGAGGTGTTGCAGCCCCCTGATCAGTTTTGTGGCCTCCTCTGGACCCGCTCCAACAAGCCAAGTGCGAGTCCTGCACCTGTGTTGGGGCAATCCCAAGCACACACACAGGCCGGGAGACACACAAGGTCAGGCTGGCAGAGTTGGAATTGTTCAGCCTGGAGAGGGGGTGGCTCCAGGGAGACCTCACTGTGGCCTTCCAGTATCTGAAGGGGCTACAAGAAAGCTGGGGAGGGGCTTTTTACGAGTGCTTGTAGGGATGAGGGGCAGTGGCTTTAAACTGGAAGAGGGGAGCTTTAGATTAGAACACAGGGAGAAGCTCATCCATCACTGATGTGTTCAAGAACAGGTTGGATGGGGCTTTGAGCAACCTGGTCTAGTGGAAGTTTTCTCTTCCAGGGCAGGGGGTTCAGAGCTAGATGCTCTTTAAGGTCCTTTCCAACCCAAAGTGTTCTACGGCTGTACAACTCTTGCTGGATGGAGGCTCCAGACCCAGACACGGCACTCCAGGTGGGGGGAGTCTCACTTAAACTAGCAAACTTGTTCCTTGACACTCCAGTAGCTCGTTACAGATTAAGGTCACCTGCCAACGCTGAACGGGAGACACCCGCGGGGCACTCACCCGAGACCCTGGCGTGGAGGTTCTGCTTCATGCTGAGCTGCGGAGCGGCGGCGGGCACGGCCTGCAGCGCTGCCAGGGCAGCTCGGCGCAGCGCGGCATCGAAAACCGTCAGGACCTCGCTGGGGAAGGCGTTGAAGTACTCCCCGATCTCCATGTTGGTCTCGAACAGCGTCAAGGCGTCGACGACGACGGGGTAGTGCGCTTCGTCATCGGCCTCCCTCAGGATGCCCAGGAGCTCCTCCCTGTGGTGCTGCAGCACGTAGGACTCGAACACCTGCCCGACCAGGTTCACCTGGTCCGCGCTCAGCACCATGACGTGCCTGGGGGCGGGCAGGGGACAGGAGGCGGTGACGGAACCGGGCTTCCCGCCGCTGTCACGCGCCGCTGGGGAAACTTCCTTCTTCGCTCGGCAAAGTTCCCGCGCCGTTCGGAGAGCCCGCCCCGGGGAGCGGGGCGCGGGGCGGGGCTGGCGCGCGCGGCCGATGAGCTTGGGAGGCCTCGTTCCGCCA